>APFE031269114.1:132919-203348 GCA_000404065.3 Pinus taeda
GTTCAAGAGATCTGAAACAAAACATTCAACTGCAAAATACCTATCGTTCGTCATACCATCATTGAGTCAGTCCTTACAGCTATATTTCTTCAACTCGAACTTTGATTTCGCATTGTAGGCTTGCCTGCGACGAGTCGCTTTCTATCGACATCAGCACATTATCTAGAGAGTTGACTTATAAATCGTCAGTACCTTGAGGTCTGCATGCATCAATGGCAGGTTTCTCGCCTTCGACGTCCGTTTTCATCATTGACTTGCGATCGAAGGATTCCATGAAATGTTCGACATCGACTCATTCATTCACATCTCATGGATTGTGCTGGGTACTTTGAGAACATTGACATTACTGGTGGTCTCTCTCACGCTTGTTAACAGTTTACATCATTGACTGGTAATCAAGTGGTTTCTACCATGTTCGACATCGACTCATTTATTCACATGGCTAGAATCGTACCAATTCGGGAAGTAGAGATGAAGACCTGGATCTAGTTTCCACCATCCAGGCTGTGAGGAGTTTTGTATTCATTATATTGTAGACCAATCATAAACAGATGGCTACGTCCATACTGTGTCTACACGAGTCTATGATTATGATGTATTATAAAATCATTCTTGTTACCAGAATGTTAGTCAATAGTTATAAGTTTTTGATCCTGAGTATGGGAATGCCTACCTCAGCGATGATATAATCTTATACATGTATTTTGTGTTGAAAATTGCAGGTTCTAACCAGGCTCTCCACGAGATAATCCTCGAAATGATAAAGTACTTCACCCCTCCTAGATGATATAAAACCCTTATCTATTACAGGCTTCGCACTTTAGGGGGCAATCTGTTACACTGAAATTTGTCACCATGACTATCTGCAGTTAATATGGCTCCATCAATAGTCATATTATCCTCCTTGTCAAGCCTCATACCTCTGCTCTTCATGTCAAACTTCAGAAAGAGAGAAAGTCACTTAAAAGCATGTTTATCTCTGGGTACGCAGGTTCTCTCTACCTTGCCTGCGTGTACGCATTCCAAACACACTGTACCTGCGTACTTGTACGCTCTGTAAGCCAAAGGATGGGTGCGTACCCCTGTAAAGGTCAAAAGGCGCGAGTTTCATCATTAAAAAGTTACTTGTGGTCACTTCTAGAGCCTTCTAGAAGAGTGTTTGATGTGTATTGAGCGCCTCCAGATGGTTCATGCATCCCTATGATAGAGGAACTTATCCCATCAAGAAAGGAGCTACCCCATCCAAAAGAGGGAGTATCCCATTGATGTTGGAACTGAATAACTTCCTCTAGAACACTATAAATACAGGCCATGGACCAAGGGAAGGGAGGTTGAAAGCTGAACATTCCAAAGGGTAGATGCTGCTAAAATTAGGACTTCCATTGTAAGCTTGTGAGGAGAGATTACCATCCTTTCTAGTTTTCATTTGGAGGTGGGTGAGCTTGTCAAAGTAGAGGAAAACTCTTGCTGGACCCTGGGAGGAGCTTGCACAACACCAAGGCTCAGGTTGTAATGGTTCCTTTTTTGTTTCCTTAATACAAATAAGCCCATTCTTCTCAATGATTTGTTGTTAATGAATTATTTCATGTACTCCTTGGTCTATATGATGAATATGCTTTGTTTTATGAAATATTCAGGTGTTATGTAATCGTTTGACGGTTAGTGTATGCAGGTCTTAAAGTGAAGGAGGAGCTCATCTGGATCAGCAAGGCTGGACTGCTACAACAAGCGTTGGATTTGAGGTAGGATCGAACAACACTTGGTTTCTCATAGAATGATGTATATTTAGAGAATGATTGCTCTTGTTTGTCTTGTTTGTCACTAGAGAGTCTTAGACTCCTAGGGAGGTTAGGTTTGTCCGCAAAAATAACTCTTTCCGCATGACATCCCCAGTCATTGTTGACCAGTACCTCTTTATTTTTGTCAAGCTTGAGGAGGATAACATATGCTTGTTCTATAATTCGCCCTTTGAGCAAACTCGTTGCTATTTGATGTTTTAACGAGTTTAGCGATAGTGAAACTCGGTCTTGTATAGATGGAAAAGTTTGTCGTTGTTATTTTAACGAGTTTAATGACAAAGACAACTTGGTCTTTTTCATGTTTAGAAAGTTTGAAAAGGGACGAAAAGAAAACTCCATAAGTTCTTTTTCGTAAATTAATCCCTCAAGTCTGAAAAAGGATAAAATAATGCAAGAAGGATTACGTTTCCAATACTTTAACGAACCGGAAAAGACAAGCGATCAACAATCTTTTCATATTTAGAGAGTGTGAAAAGGGTTTAAAGAGGACTCTATAGTTTCCTTTTCATTTTTTTAATAAAATCTCAAAAAGAAGACAAAAAGTTTGCTTGGTGGTCAAAGATGTTCAATTCACCGTTTAGCATATCAGATTCTGTCAACATTTGTTCAACCTACACAAAACTCCATCAAACCGATTAACAATACATATTTATGGATGAAAAATGAGCTAAAACTAGCATTTACTTGAATTACATAGAAAAGTAAACATAAAAAGTAGTTTTAACATTTCATTTTCACCATTTCATTTCAAATTTTGGATTTGGAGCTCTAAAGCGGTTTTCCCCCTCAAATTTCACCAGTTGATTGCGAGAGATTCTGTGGACCATTTCTCGCACCATCAGGACCAAGTAGGAGCTATCCTTATGCTCTCCAATTTCATTCTATCTTTTTTCAATTCTGGGCAAGTTTTCTCACCTTTCTGGGCCTCAAGGGTTTGAATATTTCGCTCTCTAATCATCACACTTTTCCTATATCAAAAAGTGTGATGCATACTGGGATGCTAATAGGCTATTCAGTATGCACTCACTTTGCTCAAAGGCTAGGTGCGATGAGTGCAGAAGGGCAAGTTTGTACACTGTTTTTTCATCAAATGTTTACCTGTTTTTTTCCCAAAAATGGATCCTAACTCATCTAATGTTTCTATTTTAGATATTTTTTGGATCAAGATGGTCATCACATGGTGAGAACGAGAACATGAAGAGGAGGATATAGTTGCTTTACATCACTAGGGCACAGTGGATGCATTAAGGAACTGTGGTTTACTAAAGTTCTTATGTTTATCTAGCATGAGACAACAAATAAGTTTGTTGCAGTTTCTCCTTCATGTTTTGGATCCTATTGACCAGGTATTCCAGATCAGAGGTAAATCTATTCCTTTCACAGTCGAGGATATTTATTTTCTAGTAGGTTTATCGAGGTGTGGCGCCCCTCTTTCAATATCAGGATTCACTCGTGGGACGAATCGGTGAAAGATTACATTCGTCAATTCTGTAAAGATGGATCCCAACCCAGTAGAGATGGCAAGATTAATATCTAAGATGTTACTGATCAACCTTTGAGCACCATTATATTTACTTTTGCTAGATTTACTGACAGTGCGGCCTTACATTTAGTGAATAGATCCTACATGCAGTATGCCTTGGAATGCCTGGAATCGAAGGTGTTTAATTGGTGTGAGGCAGTACTTCCTATCATGAAAGATCAACTGTCCAAAGTAAATACTGGAAGAACCAAGAAATTTGGTTATGGATCCATATTTACTGCTTATGCTTTGGAGAGAATCCCACTGATGCAACCTCAAAACATTTCACTGGGATTGTCTGCATCGAGAGAACCACGGATGCAGAGATGCGTGGACCTTATGGCTAGGCATGCTGACCAGTCACAGGTCTCCTTCTCATCTGCCTTCTTTGAGTGGTTCAAGCAGCAGGAGATGGTGTTTGCGGAGTATCCATATGTAGGGATGGATTTCTGAAGCAGTCCGGATTTGGCTTTACCAGCTGGTGAGCAGTGGAGTGTTATAGGTAAAATGATTTGATCACATTTTTTCTTTTAGTTTTCTATTGTTTTTGTATTTTCTTTTTATTGTTACCAAGACTAAATAAACTCATATGTATGTGTAGATATCAGACCAGTTCAACCAGTGGCACGCCCACGAGAGGAAGATGCTCCAGTAGGTGACGCTGTAGGGAGAGCAGTCCTTAGGGACCTGGACATAGCAGAGACCCTTGCACAGCTGCAGGATCAGATAAAGGGATTGACTCTTGGCATTCCAAATGTTCGGACTGATGAGTTACCTATGAGGCTACAGCACCATACTACTGGTGTACTCCTCCTGTGCATGATAGCACAGACGATGACATGTTATCACCAGCATCACTAGTTTAGGATGTTTTTCTGCATTCATTTTGGGTTTTTGGGTCAAATGACCGATTTTGTCTTGGACACAAAAAATTTTATGAAAACTTATAAACAACTATCTATTTTGACTTTCGAAGTTTTATTTTGGCTAAGTGATGAAATCCTAATGCAAATGTTGATGTGAAATGCTTTCTTCACATATGCTGCAAATGTCTATTTAACACATAGCTTGCTAATGAATCAGTAAATGTGTTTAAGTTTTTAGAAATGTGTTGATAATGAATGAAATCAAAATGTATTTCCAAAATATTATCTCTTAGGAACATGTGATGAATAGCTGGGTTTCGGACAGAATAAATGCCAGTAAGTTGTAGAATGACAAGTTGTGAATCTAGCCTGACAATGATTCGGCGTACGCCATGTGAAATGGCATCAGAGAGAAGTTCAATCAACACACTATACTCAACGATGTTTTTTTTCGATCAACCATTACATATCCCCCTGAAACTCACTAACTCGCCACTTGGAGCGAAGATGGCCCAGGCTGCAGAAGATAGGTTATGCATGCTACGACTAGCTCTGTCAGCATACCCAACAAATGGTTCCAAAAAGTTTGACATCTGCAACAAATGTGAAGTGGATTACCTAACCAAAATGACAATTCTAAAAGAAAACACACAAAAAATGCAATGAAAGCATATGTACAGTGAATTTTACTACACTCAATCAAGCATAGTAACATTTGAGATGCAACCCATTTCGGGGCTGCGACAGTGGAATTCCCTCATAATCGACTAGCTCGTAGGCTCCTTTTGTCAACACATGTTTAACAATGTAAGGGCCCATCCATAATGGTTCAAATTTCCCTACTCCTAATTTGTCAGAATCCTAATCGTAAAGCAAGACCAAGTCACCTTCTGAGAAGACACGAGGCTTAACATTTTTGTCGTATTGTGCCTTAATGTGTTTCTTATGTGTTTCGTTAGCCAATGTACCATCACAACAGGTTTCATCTAGATGGATTAATTCCAAGAAACAAGCTTCTTCTTCAGAAGTTTCGGGTAGTAGTTCGATTGCAAGCTTGAGGGATGAGATTTCACACTGAATTGGTAAGATTGCTTCTAAACCATACACCAATTGAAAGGGTGTAAATCCAGTCACATTTCTCACTGAAGTTCGGTATGCCCACAAAGCTGAGTACAGGATTAAATGCCAATTCCGTTTATGGACTCCAATCATTCTTTGTAGCATGCACTTAAGGACTTTGTTGATTGCCTCAACTTGTCCGTTAGCCTACGGATAATATGTAGTAGAACTATCATGGGACAGTCCTAATTTGGTAGTTAGCTCAGTCATCATGTGATTGCAAAAATGCGACCCATGATTTGTGACTATGGCCTATCGCACACCGAATCTAGAAACTACATGATTGAAAAAAAGAGATCAGTCATTTCGCCACTATTGTTCAATGTAGGCATCACCTCGGCCCATTTGGTAAAGTAGTCGACAGCAACTATAATATACCCATGCCCCCTAGCCGAGGTGGGGTTACATGTCATGAAATCAATGCCCCATTTAGCGAATGGGCCAACAGAAACTACTAGATGCATTAGTGTAGGTGGTAATCTGGTTTTACGATCGAAAATCTGACAAAGGTGGCACTTTCTGACTACAAGTATGCAATATTTGAATATGGTTGGCCAGAAGTAGTCAGCTCGTAAGATTTTTTGTGTAGTTACATAACCAGATAGATGCCCCCCACAAGCACCTGAATGACATTCATTCAAAGCTTTTCGGCCTCCTCATGCATAAGGCACCTTCGTAAACTCGTATCGACATGATCAGATAATCTTTGGCTTGGTATCAAATACGTCACTATTCAGAGCGAGAGGTGTTAGGCCTAAAAGCTTAGGTCTAGAGGTAGACTAGTATATCCCCATACCATGGATCTCTTGACGATATTAGAAACAAAGACTCATCCACGATTGATGCTTCTGATGTTAAATCGTTCGAGGACGAGGGAAGATCGCAAAGTAGCTCTGCAAATACAAGAGATTTCTTTGATTTAGATTTGATGAATTCCACATGACTATCCATTTGGAATATTTGCCCCCCAACAATTGAGGTGACAGGATGTAGGTCATAGGGTTGCAATCTGACACAATGGTAGTTTTACGAAAGAGAATATAATGTTGAAATATCTATACTGCTTGGACAGTTGCTAAAGCCAACTTTTCAACGTAAGACTATTTGATTTCTGTATCATTAAGATTGCAGCTTGAATAATATATAGGATGTTCAATTCCATCATTTTCTTGCACTAAAACCATACCGATGGTTGTATCTGCAACGGCGAGATACAAGTAAAAGTCTTTTTGATAGTTGGGGGCATACATTAATGATGCTTTTATCAGGGAATATTTGATAGCATCAAAGGAAGTTTGCGCAACCTGATCCCAATGGAAGGGTACCCCTTTCTTAGAAAGCCATGTATAACCTTTAGCGAGCTCAGCATAATTTGGAATGAATCTCCTCAGAAAGTGTGCCTTCCCTTCAAGTCTCTGAATTTGTAGCAAATTTGAACATGGAGGCATGTCAAGAATTGCCTGAACCTTTATTGGATCGAGTCAAATTCCATCCTTAGAAACTACCAAACCAAGAAGTCGACTAGAGCCGAAACAAAACACACATTTGTGTGGATTGAGTCTTATCTTGTAGTGTCGACAACCCAGAAATATGGCTCTCAAATGTTGCGGATGATCAGTCCATTTTCGCGAATGAGCAAGAAGATCATCAAGATATGGTTGAACTATGTGTTTGATGTCATGAAAAGCATAATTCATTGCCCTCTGAAATGTTGCCCTTGTGTTCTTCAAACCGAAAGGCAATTTATGATATGAGAATGTGCCCCACGGACATATAAATGCAGTTTTTAATTGGTCCTGTGGGCGGATATTGATTTGATTATAGCCCGAAAATCCATCCATGAATGAAAAGATTTCGCATCTGGCACATTCATCAATAATTTGGTCGATAAAGGGTGTAGGATAGTTGTCCTTCAGACATGCTTGATTTACATCCCTATAATCAATGCATACTCTTATCGTTCCTTATTTTTTCATCACAGGAACAATATTCAATACCCAATCAGTGAGAGGCATAGGATAAATGAAGCCAGAACGCAAAAATTTTTCAACCTTTGCTTTAATGGAAATGGCTTTCTTTGGATGAACAGGTCGAAGTCATTGACGTACTGGTTTGACATTAGGATACATCTTGATTTCATGCTCAACAATGCTTGAGTCAATGCCTGGCATCTCCTCATAAGACCATGCAAAGATATCTCTAAATTTGCAAAAAAGAGCACAGTAATTTTCTAGTTCTGATGGAGAACAAGATTTTCCGACGTGAATATTTTCTACAACATTGGGTTCGGTCGAAATATTTATGGAAATAGTTTCTTCGATGTTAAACAGATTTCGCTCAGAATCGACTGTATTTACAGAATTCAATAAAAAATCAACAATTAAAGGGTGATTGAGTTCTTTTGAATAATCTTCATTATCACCTCGAAGGTGGGAACAATGATCATAATATTCCCACAGCATCTCTCTTATCATCATTGATTGGATGATTCCTTCGTCTGTAGAATGTATACGAGACCAAGGATTAGAAGAGGTGCCATATTCTAAAGCTCTATCTACCCAAATACTTGTCGAGTGCGGATTCAGGTTTGTCGCACAAGCCCAATAGATTGATTGCTACAAAGATTCGATGGGGCTTGAAGGCAATGCTTTACGATGATCATCACTTTCAAAATAGTTGGAACTTTTCTTAAACTCAGTTGATGTAGAGGAGATCATGTTGCAGGTTTCCACTGTGGCCACTCCCACGAAACCAGATGGAGATGGGAGGGAAAAAGTACCCATCAAGGAAGGATCTTTAAGGAGAGCTACTCGAGCATTTTGAAGTGATTGTGAATGTCCATGTATTAATGGAATGCTTCCAGTAGCTTGTGAACTATTAGAAAAAAAGGCTATTTGGTCGACGATTGTGATTCCACCTTTGAAGGGGAATGCAATCATTCGAAAGTATGTGGACACAACTGCAGCCATAGCATAAACCTAAGGCCTTCCCAATAAAATATTGTAATCAAGGAGTCCATCAATGACCTCGACTTCAATATCTACTGTTTTCCCCCCTAGTTCTACTTGAAAGCTACTTAAAATCCTGTATGGAGCGTACATTCTTCCATCGAAATCTTTTAGTGTTGTAGGTGATCATGACAAGGGTGGTGAACCAAGAGTTTTCCAGCAACTCATTGACATGATACAGGTAGATGCCCCCTCATCAATAATAGTTTGATGAACATTTTTGTTGAGGGCTTTTACCTGTATAAGGAAAGCTAGTTGTGCTGGTAACTGTGGTGTATATCCTGTATGATTAAAGACCACCAGATTGGAATCCGTAGGATCGATCCCACCTATCGCTGATAACAAAGCCTGCTTTTGGGAGGGACAATTTTGCAATACCTCAAGTGTTGACATAGCATAAGGAAATTGAGCCAGATCCTCCACTATATTATAATTTTGGGCTACTCAAGCATGAGGATTAAATGTCAATTTATGTACAACTCCCTTCAGTGGCTTCATTGTTAATTCAAGAATAGTCGGTGGAACAACTTCTGGTGCAGTCATTGTCGAAGCACTAGTTTGATCAGTAGCCTTGTTATTTGACGATGACAGATTCCCGTAATCCTTATTCCTTGTTGATACCAAAACATCATTTTGCTTATTTGTGATGGATAGCATAAGCACTTGGAATGTGGAAGCATTATTTGTGGCAACCAAATGTGTTCCTGGGTTCAGAAATGGATCTATTAGAACCGCTGAGGTATTTGAGGCTTTTAAAAGTTTAGAAACCTCATATCGATGTGGACAATTTCTTGTCAAATGCTCACCATTGCATATCAAACATGGATAAGGAGGTTTCTTTTTCCCAATAGGGGTTTCAAATGATTTTTCAGGAGTGGAATTCTCCTGTTTCTTCTTATTATTCTTCCCTTTCTTCTTGCCTCCTGGTTGCTTTGGATTTTTCCCTTGTCAGATGACACGACATTAATCTTAGAGGCAAGAGTGTTTTTAAATGAATTTGCATTTTGACTAGAAATAGCAAGAGCTTGACCAGATGATCCTCTCGCTGTTTCCATGCTCAAGGAATTGATCACGCCGTCGCCGGCATGAGAGTCCCTACTCGATTTTGGACGAGGTGGAACGGTAAAAGCTAGTCTAGGAGCATCACGAATTTTGTCATAAAGTGTGCCTAATTGTGTATAAATCAGATCCAAATATTGGGCACAAACAATGACTTTCTCTTTTGTGACAACTCTTCCTTGTGCCACATCCTCAGTGATAGATGGCAATAAGGACTTTATAAACCACTCAGCTAAAATCTGATCAGGAACATACGTCTTTACCATTCGACGATGACGATGCCACTCATGAATATGATTAGACATATGAGTGGAATTAGTCTATTTAAATTTGGTAAGAAGTTTTGTTCTAGTTTCATACCTGATAGATAATTGAAAGTGGGTTAGAAAGGTAGCGGCAAGAATGGTGAAGTTATCAAAAGAACCTCTAGGCAATTCAATATACCATTTTGCAGCTCGACTAGTGAGCATTCTCTGGAAAATATGAAGTCTAATCGAATCATCATTCAAGGTGTTGGATGAACACCACAAATGAAAAGTCATTACATGATTCAATGGGTCTTCTCCTGGATTTCCATTCAACTTTGGAATGTCAAATGGCAGTTTATGTGGAATCGTCGGCCACCATGGGATGTATGTAATTGGATCATTAGTAAGCCGGTTCAAATCTGGTAGTTCTAGAGTTGCTACAAAGGGCAACTGTTGGTTCAGGTTGGGTGAAGCATACCCAGGATAAGATGGAATCGCTTGAGCAGTAGGTATTTGCATACCAGCATATGGTGTTTACATCTGGTATCCTTGATAAGGTTATTGGATATAACCAGTATAAGGTGGTTGTTGATAACCAGTTTGGAAATATGGTTGTCTATAACTGGAAAAGCCTTGTTGCCCATATCCTTGATCTGTTTGATATTGTCCCATACTAGTTTGAGCTTGGGAACCAAGTCCAAACTATGGTTGGGACTGTTGGAATTGAGGTTGTTGATATTGTGACAGCCACAGTTGTTGAACCATTTGTTGTTACCCAGTACTAGAAGATTGACAAAGTTGCAGATTAATTGTACTCGTGTTTGCCTGACTCGTTCCAGATAATGGAACACTAACTTGAGGTTGCGATTGAGCCCTAGAAACAAGTGGTTGTTGTACAACAACCTGAGAATCTTGATCCCCTTGCCTTGAAACTTGAGGTTGCAAGGAAGAAGGAACTAGTTGAGGTTGAGATACAACAGGTTGTGCTTGTGATTGCAGCACAGTCGTAACAGCAGGTGTAGTGGGAATATTTGACACAGGTTGGATCGGTTGTGTTGGATATGAAACCCTTGGTTACTCTGGCAGTACTTGTTGCCAACCACTAGCTCTAATTCCAGTTTGACCCGAATACTGTGGGAAACTCTCATATGGTTATCCCCCGAAAAAAGGAGGAAATGGTGAGTAAGCATATTGTTCTCCATATGGTGGCATTCCAGTGTTTAAAGGATACATCAGTCTTTGATAATTGGTTTGCCCAAATTGATACTGGTATGTAGGATCAAATTGTTGAGTTTCCATGTGAGAAAAACCAGATTGAAATCTGGACGAATAAATGGGAGACCATGGTGTTGAAGTAACCCCTGAGTGGGCTCCAGCTAGTGATTGGTAACCAACCAGAACGGATGGTGCACTGTATAGGTGTGATGCAGGTGTACCAAAAAACACCAAAGGAGTAGGAGAAGAACATTCTGCCACAGCTACATCAAATGATACATTCCTAGATGTTGATGGTTGTTCAGACATGGTTATCTTATCCAAAAGCTCTCCTAATGATTCGATAGGACTCACAATGAAGCAGGATTAAAGGAAGCAAACTCAGGAGTAGCAGGATATAAATGAATCCCAGTTCCAAAATGAAACGAGGTGTCAGATGGGGGATCCTCTACTATCTCCTCTATAGCAATTAGAAAAAGTGGAAGAGGTTGACCGTCAGGTCCATAAAATGTATTTGGAGCTAAAGAAGGTGTAGTTTCTGCAGTGATAGATGTTGGAGGGGTGACAATTTTTGGATACTGAAATTCAAAGTCTAGATGTTCAGGTAAATGAACTTCAGTCTCAACTGGAGGTTCTTGAACAACTCCTGGTTCAAAAGTAACCTTGGTTTGAACTAGAATAGGTTCCAGACCAACTCTAGATGGAGTTGTTTCAAGTTCATAAGTGTTTACCGTTACAGTAGGATCAGTTCTAATGTCCTCTGGTAACTGCGAAACCTCCACTTTAAAGGTGGATGTACCAGAAATAATTGGAGTAACTGGAGTCTTTGAAGATGTTGAAACAAATGTTCCAAATAATCCAGATGAACTAGACTCAGCTAAACGAGACAGCTTTGTCTGAATTGGTTTCACTTTCAGACGCAAAGACGATTGACTCGCTAATCTCCGTGAACGACGGGGTTTTGATTGACTTTCTTCCACGATTTCGGATTATTTGATCAACTTAAAAATCAACTAAGTGAAAGTGAAGTTATTTCGTGGAAATTTATTTTAACGACACTTGGACACAACTTTGCTTTTTCGGTTTTAAAGAGTCGAGAAAAAGCTAAATATGACTCTAGTCGTCTTCGATTTTTAATGGGCCTGAAAGGACAAGTGATTAGATGGACCTTTTATTTTAAAGAGTCGAAAAGGAATGAAAGTGACTACTCTGGAGAATCTAGAAAAAAATGTTTACCAGACCAATCGCAAAACTGCAATATACACCTTGGTGATAAATTAAAGAGAAATTACTAAGGACTTATGTATGGCATTCAATCTTCCCAAATGTTGTGTTTAGTGCATTGCGATCAATAAGGCGGCAAACTCGGTTTCCTATGGATAAAGGATTTAAGCCTATTGTGGTCTCCCAATATATACGTGACAGTACGGGGAGCACAAGTCCATGCTAGCACTTGTCACATCAGAGAGGAGGAATCACCTAACCATCAATGAAAACAATAGCCACTAGTTTTAACAACACCGGAACACGTCTCTAGCCTAGACCTCTAAATGTGTTGCTTTAGATTCCAAAGCATTGTTAAGTTCATTGAAGTTCATTTTAAAGTTTATCTTTCTTAAAATTTTGCCTTTGATGGTTCACCACATGATGTATGATCTGAAATTCCTAAAGATGCAATCTACAATGATAAACAATCTTTTCAATTATTTAACCAATGAAAATCCGAACTACAAAGGATAGAGCATAGAAGCGCTTTTAAAGCAAACAACAAAGAGAACTCACTAATGCAATTTCCCTAAATAATCTTTTTGCACAAAAACCAAAAACGCCAAAATGAAAATGCATCTATTTTTTCAACTCTCCTTAATGTGAATGATTCAAGAAGGAAAACCAAACACACTAATGACTCAAAATGTTTTACTCAAAATGACAATTTTCGACAATTTTTCTTCAAAGAGGGAAATTAAGACTCAAAACGACACTTTCAAACTTGAAGAAATATATTTTCAACACTTTGAACGAACTCAAATCAAATCAAATGCATCAAAATAGTTTAATCGATAAGCTAATGAAGGAGGATTTGTGACGCTTCACTTTTCGACAAAAATGGAAGACTTTACGACACTCTTTCTATCAAAAATGACAAATCGACTATCACTACTTTTGATAATGGATTGTAAATGAAGAACAAACAAACAAAACACATTCACTAATCCTAGTGTACAAAGAGGCTGATCTAAGTGATGTAAGTTGACTTCAGTGATGAGGTATTGTTCAAAATCAGCAAATAACCAAACAAAACTGAAAACTAGCCACAAATCCTCAAAACTTAGATGGGAATGTTGAGTTCAGACAATCATCACACCTGGGCTTCACAAAAAATTAGATGCATCACAATTTCCTCATTTGGGAGGTGAGATGCATACTGAGTCACAGTGGAAGACAGTGTGATGGTCAAGGAGCGCTTATGAAGAGGGTTTTGGCTCAAATTCACAGCAGTTTTCAATGGATTAAGGTTGGTTTTGAGGAGTAATGGTAAGCAAAGTATGATGGAATGTCTTGAGAGGTTATTGAGCTACCAAAAGGGATTCTAGATGTGTTTGCAAATCATATGTTCAATACATAAACTAAACCAGAGATTGACTGAAGTAGCATTCATCTACTATGCAATTACATAACAAGAGTGATTCGAAGGCTTCCTAGCTAGCTTCAGACTCTATCTATAGTTTATATAACAGAACAACAAACAGAAAATAAACATCTGGTTTCCCTAGTGGAGTAACAAATTTGTTTCTAGGAAAGCTAGTATTCCTAAAGAATGCTAGCCCTCTAGGTTTGGTAGCTACCCTAGAAACAACAGTTAAAGAAATTCAAAATATTTCCTATGAGTAATAGATAAGAATGGGATGATAGAGACCAACCTCTATCTTTCGCTTGATCCTTTGCTTGATATCTTTCTCCTTTGGCTGATCCCATAACTCCTCACCGTACTTAACACACTTGGAGAGTACCTGGACAGTTACAGAAACAAACACCTGTCAAAGCATCATGATCTTTTACAGCATAAACATTATAGAATCAGAAATACAATGAACAATTGAAAGCATTTACAATTGACACAATCAATTGGGAAAAATCACAAATAACTTTATTAATAATAAGGAATATTACAACCCAGTTTTCTGACTCAGTGCCATCCTCCCAGCTTCAATCCTTCTTCACCTCATGAATTAGCAAGAACACACCAACAATAATACAATACTCTCTCCTCAATACTGAAAGCAGCATCACTTCTTTACAATTCAGCCTTATGATCTCTTGGATGGGAGATCCTTTTATAGATGATTGCAAGAGGGTGAGTCATCTATGGGGATGATGAGTGTCATTCCATGTGTATAAATTTGTTCCACAAGAGAGGGGAATTGGAGATGGTTTCCTAGTTCCCTTGTTCATCCTTGGGCGAATTTGGAGAGGCAAGTGGCACAAGAGAAGTTTATAGAAGATTCCATCAGCAACCAACTAACAAACTGTCCTGAAAATTTGTCCATCCTTGCCCATTGCACCCTATAGAAGGCTTAAATAGTATGCATCCCACTTTGACAGTGTAGCAGTCAGTATGCATCTCACTTTGACAGTGTAGCAGTCAGTATGGTTCAGTTTAGGTACTTTCTAGATGATTTTTGAGATGGAAATTTTGGGGAATGACGTATTCAGATGACGTAGTTACTTTAGGGTATAAAAAAAACTCTTTTAGGGGTTGATGAGCCCTAATACATTGACATATGAGTTTGGGGTTGATGTGCCCAAATATGTCTATAACAACTTGTCGCTCTCACCCTTTAGTCAGTCACATTAAGCATATGTTGTCTTGTGGTTTGAGGTGTCTTGTCGTCGAGTTATGTTGAGTGTGTGTTCGCAAGGTCATGTATACATGAGTTCACTTTCTCACATACTTAACCATTTTTCCAAAGATCTGTCAACCAAACAACCATCCATCAGTCGGACTCCACTGAGTTGTACTGCGCAGTCTCAGCCCTCAGTGACTAAACACTATTTCCCAGAACTGTGCATATCTTGAGGCTACCCTCCAGGCAGTCTACACTACGTAATTCTAGAATAAACCCAGCTCACTATCACCTAGAGCAGCATATAAGTTTCCTAAGAAGCCATCTCATTTTGCACTTCCCGCAAGCCTATCCATCAAGCCTCCCGCTCGTCAACCAGAGAATTGGACTTGAGCAATGACCCAGGGCTACACTCATCTCTAAAACTACGTAGCAGTCATCTAGATTTCCTACCTGCACTGCTTGAAGAAACTGCATAGACATGAGGGATAGGCACCCACTGCCTGTCACTGCACTGTCATAGGAAATTGTGTACTTTTGCCATGCAATCCCCCTACTAGCCTCCTCTCCACTCCTCCTGAAAACTGTTCAGTTTTCATGATAGTCCACCTGCTTCCCAACACTCCACTCAGCTCGAAAACTACACAGTCATGTCCTTCTTTACTACCTCCCATGACTGCGCAGTTATGACCAACATGCTCCTATAGCCCTATCCCGACCTGCTCAGGAAAACTACGCAGTTTTCATTGACAGTCCACCTGCTGCCCAACACCCTGCTCAGGCCAAAAACTATGCAGTCATGTCCTACTTGAATTCCTCCCAGAACTACGTAGTTCTGACTAGCAGGCTCCCATGGCCCGATCCTGACCTCCTCTGGAAAACTGCACAATTTTTACTACTAGTGCCTCCTTCTACCTGCATTGCCTTCCCTAAAAAAACTGAGCAATTTTTCCTCCCAGGGGAGCCATATCCCACACATTTCACTGTTGTCCCGGACTTCCCAACTCAGCCTCTCACTAAACTCTGCGTAGTTTTTCCCGACAGTGCCTAAAGCCTTGCATCCTGGCCTAAAATGTGCTCTGTGCAATTTCAAAGCCTTGTCCTCTCTCCCGGTCACCTACACCTGGAAATGAAAGATTATAAAGCATGGTAGACTAGGGAATTTCTAGATTTGATGTTGTCTCATCGTGAATGATTGTAGAAATAAGTACATGGATGAGACATGGCGTGATGACGAATGGCATCAACATGGAGCACATGCTTAGAGACTTGTTCATAGACGGATGAACACATGAAGCATACCAAGTACCCTATGAAGGGGACACATGCACATGCAACATCAAGTGAACACCAAGACCATCGAAGACTTTGCATAACTTTCCATGTGGAGGTGAAGCTATGATACACCAAGATCACACTTACTACTCAGCAGCACAACAGCTCAACATGGACACCATCATCAGCATGTACATGTCAGCAGTGTCATGTCGAGTCATGTCATGAGTTGTCTCAACCACATCACTACTATGGGCCATACATGTTGTAATCAATGTAATGTAATGTGGAAGTCCAAGAGACCCACATATGAAGTTGAAGAATCATGTCAATTGAAGATTCATGTAAGTAAAATAGCCATGAGGGATGTCGAAGAGTCATAAGGGTCAAATTCACCCTTGGCTATATATACCCCTCATTTGTACATGCAAATGACTTTTCACCTTGGCTGCTCCCACATAGCCTTAAGAGTGTGTAGTATTTTCTTTGAGGAGTGAGCAATGGCTCCAACGCCCCACTACTAGGGTTAGTGATGTATGGTGTATAGATGTGTCTTGGAACTTTCACTTAATTAAGAAGCCTATTAACAGGCCATCATGTTTTCACACATGTATTGTATTTGTTTGTAAGGCTATTCTTTGGACACTTATAATGCATGTTTCTTTAACTTGTACTAAGATAGTTGAACTATTTTTTTTGTTTTAGTGCATACACTGTTGGAAATATGTTGTATTAGTCGTTATCGATGTCTCGCCTGTGTGGACTACCCTGCCGGACACTAGACAGACTCATTCTTGTAAATTTTTTATAATGTCCCTCGCACTCATGTGGACTATTCCGTTGGGTGTTGTACGTGCTATCTGTTCACTTTGTGTTTGTGAGTTTCGCATCTGTGTGGATTACTTTACCAAAATATAAATAGATCCTATTGTGTTGTGTGTCCTTACTTGAGTTGGGACTATTCCCTCTTGAATTGAGACTCACTCTCACCCTCTCCCTCTGCAGTGAAATAAATTAGACACAAGTTACACTAAGCACTCACCAGGCACACGAACCTATCTTTTTGAAGACTAAATTAAACACTCTCATGTGCTGACAAGCAAGAGCTAAGGCATATCTTTAATATAATGGCAACTGAGACATCATAGCTGATATGACTCCTACACCAAACGGTGTCAGGTCTAGTTGGGACTTGATACCAAGGATATCCCCTGAATGTTGGCAGGTCCAACACTGTCAACATTTCTGGAGCTAGAAGGAAGGCCTCCAATAGTTTATGGTTGAATGTCCTCTCAACCCCACTCATAAATCATCTAGTCAAGGCAGTAACTCACACTCCCTCTCACTTATGCATAACTTTGAAGATGGCCAATCCTCACCTCCCAGGCGTGAACACGAAATTTCATATCAGCACCTCCTCTCTATCCATCCCTTCACCCATCAATTTGCTAAAGCAGCCAGATTGATCTGAGGAATACAAGATCTTCCATATGCATCGAAGGAGTTGTTGTCTCATCATTGGAAGAAGTAGTTCTTGCCACTCTCAATGGTCTAGGAAAAGCTATTGAGAACAGAGAAGAACCTCCAATCTTCCTATAGGGAGAAGAGGACACCCTCATGATCTTGGGCTCAGGCTCTAGTATAGGAGGTAGAAGGGAAGGCAGTAGAGGAGGTGGAGGTGAAGACAAACCAACCGGCTCAAAGGTGGAATCATCACATTCTGAAGAATAGGAGGAGTATGAAGAAGAGGAAGACATGGTTGATCAAAACTTGGAATGGATGACTTAGGGACCATTGGCTCTCCTGGGTGCTTTGCACAAGATGCCAAAGAATTCAAATAGGATGTTGACAAATTTTGACCCCGAAAGAAAACTGAAGGCAGAAGACCACCTTGACACATTCTACTTACATCTATAGACACTCGAGGTATGTTATGATGACATTGCATGTAGATTGTTTCCGTGTACCTTGGATGGTCAGGCAGCGGTATGATATCACATCCTTCCTGTCAACTCCATCCAGAACTGGGGTATGTTCAAGAGAATGTTTCTGGAAAATTTTGTTGATGACAAGACCCCTACCATGTTGCTAAAAGAGTTAGGCAATCTCAAGATGGAGTCGAAAGAGAAAGTGAAATACTTTAACCAAAGGTTTTCACGCATCTTGAACACGTTTGCAGTAGACACAAAACATCATGACTCCATCATTGTTGACTACTACACATCTGCACTACTGACCAACATTGTACAATTCGTCAAGCAAGCTACAAAACCAACGTTACTTGAAAATTGCGAAGAGGTGATCACTGTGGAAAGGACCAGTGCATGACTGGAGCCATCAAATATGATGAACCAATGAAAGACTCCAAAAATGTGAGAAAGAGGCCCCAAGCTGTTGCGAGTAAGGGGAAAGACAAGGAAGTAAGTGACATTTAAACCCTTACTCATCTCATCAAGACCTTGAAAATAGAAGTGTTTGAGATGAAGGAACGAATAGTTGAGACATCTGCTAGCAGTCAACCTCCCATAAACTCGAAGAAGAGCATGTCATCAGGTAGCAGCAGCTACTCGACTAAAATTGCATAGAGCTTCAACTCAGTGTTCCAGACATAAATGTGCAGGAACACCGATTTTTTCTCATTCCATGAAGACCATCACTTGGAAAGGACTTGTCTTGATTGGAACCAAGTTGCAGACTTGATGTACGACGGTATGAGAAACATGGGAAACAATGTGCAGTGTCAGTTGAAAGACAAAGATGATGAAAAAAATGTTGCATATGATGAAGCATAAAGTGTTGGGTAGGTGATCAACATGTATCAATGTGCGCACAACATAGAGAATAAACATCAAGAAGACACAAAGCAAAAAACACAAAAAAATCATCAGAAGACAGCTATAAACAAGAGTACATCCATGAGCAGCAAACTTCAAAACACTCCACCAGACAGTACAAACATGAGTCTAACCCTGGACACCTCGGTGAGTTTACCCACTCTTGACTACAATATTGTTGAAGATATGAAGGAAAATCATGCAAACATCTCTTTTTTTCGATTTAGCTAAGATCAAGGGTCAACGGGATATTCTACTACGCGCATTGGGAAAAAATCCACAAACGGCACAGGCTCTACCAGCAAGGGAGAAAGCACATCTCCTAGTCTACATACAACTTTGCTCAACATACTTCGATTGGAAGAAGCAAACTCTCTTTTCCCTCCATTCTTGCTCTCATTTGAAATCTTTAACTGCAATGTTCACAATTGTTTGGTTGACTTTGGTGCATCAGCTAACATCATGCCACTCTCCATTACCAAGAGGATTAATGTACAATGGAGCAAGACATCTACGTAGATCATCCATGTAAATCATACATGTGTACCAACCATTGGTGAACTATGGGATGTGGTCATCCGATTATCTCATGATGGTCGAGTTCACCATTGCATCAACATTGTCATTATGGACATACCGGAAGCATACGGCTTACTGTTTAGCAGAGACTGGTCTAGAAAGTTGAATGGATAATTTTCCACAGACTGGTCACACTTATGGATTTTGTGCCAAGGAAAAATAAATCAGATTCGGGTGTTATCTGACAGATACATGAAACATAATTTCACTCCCATCAATGGTGAAAATGAACCGTTGGCTTTCGCGGAACTCATGTTTGGCAACTGCCTCCTATAAACACATCTGGGGTGTTATCTCACATAGCCAACCCCAACCCCACCAGACATGTAGTTGGGTCTCCTTCCTTGCCCAAATGATGGAAATGAAACATGTACAACACATTGTAGCACTAGTAGCAGTAGAAGTAGTAGTACTAGCGCATCAAGCAGTCTGTCTACAGACGAGTTTTGGACCATGTATTTTGATGGATAAAAGACACATGATGGCTCTAGAGCTGGGTGTGTCTTGATAGACCCAATGCACAAGAAACACTTGATCTCAAGCCTCCTGGATTTTGAGTGCACGAACAACACTACTAAATATGAACCACTCGTATTGGGCTTGCACAAAGCCATTAGCCTCAATGTTGTTGCATTCAAAGTGGTAGGTGATTTAGAAATTGTGGTACGACATGTACATAACACCATACATTGTTTTTCACCTCATCTCAAAAGTTATCAACAAGAGGTATGGTGAATAATCTTTAACTTCAAAGATTTCAATATCATTTTTGTGCCAAGAATGTGTAATGCAACTGTCGATGCCTTAGCTAACGCAGCTGCTAGGATGACACAACTTAGGGATAGGTTTACTGTCAAAATTTTGTATAAGCCTTCTATCCCTGACAACATAACTAACATACGCATTTTTTATGATGATCAATAGATACTACACTTCATGGCCAATGCTGATGTCTTCAAGGATGAAGTGATTGACGAATATGAGCACGAGCAGTGTCTGCAAGCCACAGCTAATGACAAGAAAGGCAACCTCATCCACAAGGGTGTGGTATCTCAAAAATCTCTATGACTTGCAGAACCATTTCCAAGGGCCAAGGAACAACAAAACCCATAGTTCCACCATGATGCATGAACAAATCAACTTGGGAATAGAACAGGATCTGAAGTTTGTCAAAATGAGTACATGTTGCACACGACAGGAGTGGCAAGCCTTTGTCTGCTTGTTTAAACAGTATTGGGATGTGTTCATGTGGACATATGATGATACGAAAAAATATGACACGTGAATAATCAAACATGTGATCTTGATCAAAGAAGCGGTCAAGCCATTTCAGTAGAAGCTGAGAAAAATACATCTGTCACTTAAACCCCTCATACATAAGGAATTGGCTAAGTTGTTGGATGCTTGGATCATTTAAAAAAAAATTCATTCTACGTGGGTTTCTAACTTAGTTCTTGTATGTAAGAGTCAGTAGAGATCCACTTATGCATTGATTTTCGAAATTTGAACCGCACCCCGGACAAAGATAACTACCTCGTGTCATCGATGGAACATATTCTACATACAGTATCTGGAGCAAAAATGTTTTCTCTGCTTGATGGTTTTTTGGGCTATAAACAAGTTGTGGTAGTGGAACCTGATAGACTAAAAACTACTTTACGTATCAAGTGGGGTACATTCTCTTATAGAAGAATGCCATTTGGGCTTGTGAACATAGGTGCAACCTTTCAACGGGCCATGGAAATCTTCTTCCTTGGATTTATCTGACAGAGCATAGTGGTTTACCTTGACAATGTGACAATCTTTTCTAGAAAATGGTCAGACCACATAAGCCATCTAAAGAAGATATTTGAGTGATGTCGAAAATATGGGATATCCTTGAATCCTAACAAGAGCGTATTTACAGTGTCTGAGGGGAACCTCCTTGGGCACATCATCGTCGGGAGTGGGATCAAGTCTGATCCAAACCAAGTTCAAACGATCACACAGATTCTTCACCCAGTCAACAAGAAAGCCATGTAGTCCTTCTTGGGGAAGATCAACTTCCTCCAGAATTTCATCTCAGATTATGCGCAGATGGTGAAACCAATGCAAGACATGATCAAGAAGGATGCAGTCTACAAGTAGGGTAAGAACGAAAAGGATGCATTCACCCTTATCTAGCAGTTTATAGCAGATGCACCTGCACTTTATAGCCTAAACTTTAACAAGGATTTCTTGCTATACACCTTCGCCTCCGATACTTTTCTTGCTACAGTACTCAATCAATAGGATGAGTTCAAAAATGAACATCCCATCTCCTTCATGAGTGAAAGCATACAAGGACCCAAACTCAATTAACCCATCGTCGATAAACAAGCATACACAGTATACACGGCGGTGAAACACTTCAAACCCTACCTACTGTAGAACCATTGCATAGTCTTTGTGCCACACCCAACAGTTAGATCGTTTCAGCAAGATTTGGGTGAAAGACGTACGAACTCAATGACATGATTGCAAGAGTGTGATCTTGACATCAAGACAGTTCACAATGTCAAGTGTCATGGTCTCTACAGACTCGCAGTCGAAGCAATCCATGCACATGAGGAAGAAGAACAACTCGTTAGCTGGGAGCAAGAAATTAAGATGTACAATGTAGAGCAAGCACCACCCATTTCATATGGAGACACTTGGTACGAAGATGTGCACCAATACCTTGAGCATGGCACTATTCCATCTCACTTCTCCATGTGACAGAAGAGGGCACTCCACCTCAAAGCTTTACCTTACTAGTTGGTGCACAGAGTGCTTTACAGAAAGCACAACAACGAAATTTTGCTCAGGTGCCTAGAGGCACATGATTCATAGAAGGTCTTGCATGATCTACATGATGGACCAACTAGGGGTCACTTCATGGGATACATCACTGCACAAAATTATGCGAGCCAGTTTCTACCAGCCCACATTATTCAAGGATGCACATGCTTATGCCCACAAGTGCCTGGGCTTTCAGCGATGCACCAATAGAACATGAAGGTCAACAGCCCTGTTGCACCCTGTTGTAGTGAGTGAACCATTTCAACAGTAGGGCTTAGACATCATTGGGGAAATCTTCCCACACTCATCAAAGTAGCACTGCTACATCTTGACAACTATCGACTACCTCACATGGTGGACAGAAGCAGTTCCGCTTAAGCAATTTAACAACGAGGAAGTCATTAGCTTCCTTCAACAGAACATCATATCATGATTTGGCATTCTGGTATCACTTGTTTTGACAATGTAACTTACTTTTCGTCTTTAAATCTTTATGATTTTGCATTGCATATGGTATCGTGCTTAAACCCTCAGCTAACTACTATCCGCAGGGAAATGGTCTCACTGAATCTACCTCATCTGTATTATCAAGAAGATCATTTCCTCTGAACAACGAAACTAGCACTCTACTTTGACGAATGCCTTATGGGATGACTGTGTAACACCCAAACCTTCTCTAACACTTTGACATACTTCCTGGTTTATGGGAAAGAAGCCATCCTCCCACTAAACCTCTAATGGCCTGCTCTCCAATTATCCCAATAATCCCAAGGCAAGCCATGTCTATTAGTTTAGCGTAGGATGGATACACTTCACAAGATTTAGGAAGAATGGATGAAAGCAAAAGAAAAATTCACACTCCATCATAACCATATCAAGAGATGGTTCGACAAGAAGTCTGTAGGGAATGCTAACTTCGATGTGGGTGACTTAGTCTTGAAATTGGACAAACCCCATGAAGACAAAGGCAAACATACGAAGTTCCAGTCTCTGTGGATTGGTCCATACACTGTCCAGTAAAAATCTTGGCCCACACACATATCATCTGCAATCACTTAACGGGAGGATTGACAACCTTCCTATCAACATCCAAGACTTAAAGCACTTTTCAGTAACCCAGGGTCGTGCGTGCTATGTACATAGTCTTTCAACTACTTGTATTTTCGCTTTGCTTTGCTATTTTTCCTTGTGTTTTGTTTTTTTTGCTTAATATCATGCTATTTTTGGCTTTGCCAATAAGTGCTTCCCTCTACTGAGTTCTAGATTTTGAATGAGTATGTGGTTGAGATCCAAAGAGTCTTCTGACACTGCAGCACTTGGCCAATCTTGTGTCTATTTTCTATGTGCTTGGTTATAACCTTCAGTTGATGAAGTCTTGATGGAAAATATGATCCATCTATAATGGAAGCTCTAGTCCAACCATGAACCTATGTCCACATTGGAAAACCCCATGCATGTACTCAGCCTTCTGCTCTATGTGTTCAAACTCATCCAACTAGTAGAAATGGAGAAGGGGAAAATATAAACAAGCAAATATAAATCATAGGTCTTACATTCTTCTCTGAAGGAACAACCTCTTCTGATCTCAATAAGCTGGGATCCCTATTCCACCCCAAAAATAAATAAGTGCCTATGCATATTTCTCTTTCAAAAATATAAAAGGCGAAAGAAGAGAAAGGCTTTTTGCATAGAGAGGCGAAGCATGCAACTCCACTGGGGTATTGACTAGGTTCGCTAATAGTGGAGCAATGTGTGTGTTCATGTGTGACTCCTTCGGGGTACTATCCAGGCCTACTGGCAGTGGAGCAACACCAGAGATGAAGACTTATACTCTGAAAATTTTAAACTCACGAGCCAAACTACCCTCCCCGATTTTGAAACACTGTGATCAAGCTAAAAATTGTTGTTGTGCTTGACTGAGTTGGCAAAATGTGAACCATGTTTTTCCATGGGGTAAGTGGGAAAAATAAAGTAACTCACTCAACAATTCAATACTTCCTGATAGACCAAGGCCCTGTGTTGTCAATGAACCGAAACAGAGAAGCTAGTATTCAACCAATGTGTCACCAAGTGTTGTAGCAGCTCAAAATTTTGGCCTGCATCCAATTTCGGAGCCTTCTTGGTTTTTTCTTGATGATTGCAAACACTCGGGCTCATCCCATGAGCTCTTGTTGAGTCTTTCCACCCTCTTTGCTTAACTGATCACTAGTCGTCTTTTAGCATGTTGGTTGTAATGTCATGCTTGCGGTCTTGTTCTGGCTATGTTGAAGGTCTATTTTTTTGTGTACGAGTTGCATTCACTATGTAAACATCTATCACACTCACACACAAAGTTGTAAACAATTTCACATAAGCGTCATCACGGTTGTTCAATGATTTATCTCAAGTGTCACATTTATCGCTCTCACCCTTTAGTCAGTCACACTGAGCATATATTTTCTTGTGGTTTGAGGTGTCTTGTCATCGATTTATATTGATTGTGTGTTTGTAAGGTCATGTATACACGAGTTCACTCACTCACACACTTAACCATTTTTCTGAAGATCTATTGATCGGACCACCCTCCATCAGTTGGACCTCCACTGCACTGCACTGTGTAGTCTCAACCATCAGTGACCAAGCACTATTTCCCAGAACTACATAGAGATTAAGGCTGCCCTCCAGGAAGTCTACACTATGAAATTCTAGAATCAACCCGTTTGAATGTCACCTAGAAAAGCACAGAAGTTTCCCAAGAAGCCATCTCAGTCTATGCTTCACGCGAGCCTATCCATCAAGCCTCCCACTGGTCAACCAGAGATTTTGACTTGAGTAGTGATAATTGCATAGTTCTGCCAAGCAGTCCCCCTGCTGGCCTACTCTCCACTCCTCATGAAAATTGCCCATTTTTCATTAAAAACCCACTTGCTACTCGGCACTCCACTCAGCTCAAAAACTATGCAGTCATGTCCTTCTTGACTACCTCCTAAAACTGCACAATTTTGACCAACAAGCTCTCGCAGCCAGATCCCGGCCTCCCCTGGAAAACTACACAATTTTCATTGACATCCCACCTATTTCTTGGCACCCTACTCAGGCCGGAAATTGCGTTGTCATGTCCTACTTGAGTGCCTCCCAAAAATGCAGAGTTTTGACCAGCAAGCTCCCGCAACCGAATCCAAACCTCCTCTGGAAAACTGTGCATTTTTCACTGTCAGTGCCTCCTGCTGTCTGTGTTTCATTCCCGAGAAAAACTGCACAATTTTTCCTCCTAACTGAGCCATATCCTGCAGATGTCACTTCTATCCTAGACTGCTCAACCCAGCCTCTTAGTAACCTCTATGTAGTTTCTCCCGATAGTGCCCCAGAGCCCTGCATCCTGGCCTAAAATGTGCTCTACATAGTTTCAGAGCCTTGTCCTCTCTCCCGGTCACCTGCACCCAGAAGCAAAAGATGATGAATCATGGTAGACTAGGGGATTTATGGATTTGATGTCATCTTGTCATGAATGATTGCATAAACAGGCACATGGATGAGACATGGTGTGACGACAAATGGGATGAATAAGGAGCACATGCTTGGAAACTTGTTCAAGTACAAATGAACCATGAAGCATACCAAACACCCAATGAAGGGGACACATGCGCATGCAACATCAAGTGAACACCAATACCATCGAAGACTCTGCACACCTTGTCATGTGGAGGTGAAGCTATGATACACCGAGAGCACACTCACTACTCAATAGCACAACAACTCGACACAAACACCACCATCAACATATACATGCTAGCAGTGTCATGTCGTGTCATGTCATGAGTCATCTCGGCTGCATCACTACTATGGGCCATACGTGTTGTAACCAATGTAATGTAACATGGAAGTCCAAGAGACCCAGATATGAAGCTGATGAGTCATGTCAGTTGAAGAGTCATGTAAGTCAAATAGTCATGAGGGAAGTCAAAGAGTCATTAGGGTCAAGTTCACCCTTGGCTATATATACCCCTCATTTGTACATGCAAAGGATTTTTCACCTTGGCTCCTCCCACATAGCCTTGAGACTCTATAGTCTTTTCTTTGAGGAACGAGCATTGGCTCCAACACCCCACTACTGGGGTTAGTGATGTATGGTGTACAAATGTGCCTTGGAACTTTTCCTTAATTTAGAAGCCCATTAATAGACCATCACGTTTTCACACATGTATTGTATTCGTTTATAAGACTATTCTTTGGATGCTTGAAATGCATGTTGCTTTAACCTGTACAAAGATAGTTGAACTATTTCAGTTTTTTTTAGTGCATACACTATTGGGGATGTGTTGTATCAGTTGTTATCGTTGTCTCACTCATGTGGACTACTCCATTGGACACTAGACAAACTCATTCTTGTAAACTTGTGACAACTTCCGTCGCACTCATGTGGACTATTCCTTTGGTTGTTGTACGTGTTATCTGTTCACTTTTTGTTTGTGACTGTTGCATCTAGGTGCACTACTCTGTCGAAAGTTGCACAGATCCTATTGTGTTTTGTGTCTCTACCTAAGTTGGGACTATTCCCTCTTGACTTGAGATTCACATTCACCCTCTCCCTCTGCAATGAAAGAACTTAGACACAAGTTACACTAAGCACTCACAAGGCACACGAACCTCGCTTTTTGAAGACTAAGTGAACCAATCTCATGTGCTTACAAGTAAGAGCTAGGTCATATATTTAAGATAATGGAAATCGGGCCATCATACCATATGGGACTCCTACACCAAACGGTGTGAGGTCTAGTTGGGACTTCATTCCGAGGAGATCGCCTAAATGTTGGTGGGTCTAGCACCATCAGCAGAAGGACAAGCCATGTTTTAAGACTCTTAAAATTTTAATAGGCTTCCTTTGTTTAATAGGATAGTATTAAAAGTTTGTCGAAAACCATGGTAAAAAGCACCACTCAGTTCCTGAAGAACAATTATTTCAATTGGAATGTGATCATTGATCAAGCCTTCTATGCTTTAAAATATGTTATCTATGGAACTCCACTAATGGCTCTACTTGATTTCATGAAGACTTTATTTTTGTAGCATGATTCCTCAAGAAAGGGCATTGGTGCAGTTATAAAGGAAGAATGAAGACCCTTGGACTTTACAAGTAAATAACTTCCTAAGAAAAACTTGGGAAGATCAACATATGAAAAAGGAATGTTGGCAATTTTGATGTGGTGATCATTCTGTGTCCTTGTTTGAGTAATATTTCCAAATAAAAATTCATCAACATTGCTTCAAATATTTTAGGGAGAAATAAAATTCATCCCTAATTGATGGAAATGGTTTACTAAAATGTTAGGCCATGTTTATGAGATCATTTATATGAAAGGAGCTGATAATGTCGTTGTTCATGCTCTTTCTAGGAATATGAAGAACAAAAGTCAATCTTTTCACTCTCCTTGATTGTAATAGATTGATTAAATGTTCTTCACCATGAATGGTTCAAGGATCCCAAGACTTTCATCACAATACAACAACTAAAACATGATTCTACTACCTCTCTTGGAAACACATGGAAAAATAAGGAGCCCCACTATAAAATTTGTTTCTATCTAATTAAATAGTCTAATTTTAAACCCATGGTGCTCTCTAAACCCCATGCCTCACTAATAGTACGACATTCTAGTTTTCATAAAACTTATGAATGAATCAAATGTTCCATTTTTTGGAAGGCATGAAGGATTATATGTGTACTTTTGTGGCTAAATGTGATAATTTCCAAGGTAATAATGGGGAAATAGTCAAAAAACACTAGGCACACTACAAACTCCCATATTCCACTTATTTTCTTGATAGATATATCTATGGAATTTATAGTTATTTACCCAAATCTAGAAATAAATATGTCATCATTGTGGTGGTTAATATACTTTCCAAATGTGCTCATGTAGGCACCCTCCAAATCCCCTTTAAATATTCCATAATAAGTCAAGTTTCTATGGAAAATATCTTGAAACTACATGGTATGCTCTAATTTATTGTCTCTAACCATGATCCAAATTTCACTAATAACTTTTGGAAAGACTTGTTTAGGTGCCAGGGCATCCAATTGCACCTTAGCACTACCTATCATTCATAGAATGGTGATATAATAGAAGTTTGCAATAAGTGAGTGGATTAATATTTGAACTACTTTTGATTTGGACTATTGCCTCAATTGATTTTGTGGTTACCTCTAAATAAATGTTGGGACAATACAAATTATGATGGTGCAATTCACATGACTCCTTTTGCAGTCATCTATGGTTAAAACCCTCCATTAGTTAACAAACCTTTATAGTTAAAGTTGAAATTTACACACTCTCAAATTAATTTGGTCATGGATTAGAATCAAATGAAGCCACTAGTTGATCACATCACTTCAACCAACATTTTTCTAAACGGGATGAAATGTTTCTTCATAGACAACCATAGAAGGAAAAATCATTCAAACTAGACCATTAATAGAAAATTTCTCTAAATTTTTTATGTCCCTAATAGAATCCAAAAGAAAATTGATCAATGGCTTAAATGTTATCACCTCCAAGCCACTAGGGGATCCATCCAGTTCTTCATGTCTCCTACATAAGGAAAATGATTGGATCCAAGTGCTAGGCTCAAACTAGTCTTCTTGAATAAGATGAAGAAGGTTATCCTTGATCAACATGAGCATCATATTCACTAGTGCATAATTCGAAATTTTTAATATATTATAAGGATGAAAAAATCGAGGATGCCACAAGGGAACCAACTACTATTTTGTTTCAATTTCTACATTTGAAGCCTTAAGGACAAGGTTGTTCTTTGGGGAATTTTGTGTGTGTGTTTGGGAGGAGGGGCCGGGGCATGTTAAGATCCTAACCTACCTAAAAGTAGATGGAATACTATATATTGTTATATAATGAAGGCCAACATTAGTAAATAAGACCTATGTCGTAGTGTGAACACAACTAAATTGTAAGAAGGCTTAGTAGAAGGTCCCACCTATCCAAAATTTCCTTCCATAGAAATTTCTTAAGGGATATAAGTAGTATATATAGAGTATAGGAATTGTAAAATATGTATTATGGAATCATTTTCAATGGAGGTCTACTTTGTTAGCGTTTTCCCCTCCAAAGAGGAAAGTGAACAATGATAAATTTATTTCATTTTGGATCATATTTTCACGATGCTCACTTGTCTGTTTATATCTTAAATATATTTGGATTAATAATTATGCTCTTGATTTGAATAATTATATTTTGTATCCTACAACTTCTAATTGGCACCCTCTATCAAACCAAATTGGCAAATGCACAGTAAATGTGACATTATTGGGAATATTATCAAAATCAACATTTTCCATTTCAAGCCCAAGACCAATCATTTGATGCTATACCCTATTGGAGGTATCAACAACAATGACGATAAGATTTGTTGCCACCTCTTTTACTTGTTATACTTCATATATAAGGTATTACTCAATGGGATCCCAAGAAATCACAAATATCTTGCACTAAAATTGAATAATAAATAGGTCCAAACCATTTACAATTATGAGGTGAAAAACTATCAAGATTACTCAGTAAACTCGATGGAATAGAATGATTTAAACTTACATTTAGCAAGATTGGTCAAAAATCCTTCACCTTCACCTATCACTGAACATATAAAACATATGAACCCTAAATAGTAGGAAAATCAAGAAATAAGCTATCAACCTCTCAATAAACCCACCTTACCTTGAGAGGATTAAGTAAAGAAAAACCTACATTAACTCAAAAATTTAAAATTTTTGGAGAACTCAAGAATATATGTCCTATATAAATGTATACATTAATAAAAGTTTGATCAATTATACCTTAATATACTTGGGAGTTTTGATTAATGTGATGGCCAATGACATAATTTTTAGGTTTAATCTAATAAAATTGTTATTAAACACACCCCTAACATAGTTATCTAATTTGTAAACAAATCAATTGTCAACCTAGAAGAACTTTTATAGGATCTTAACATTGAATCTATCATGTATTGATACCAATCAAATTCTTCTAACTACAACCTTTTTTTCGATGAGCTAACTCTTTGACATTAATTTACACTATAGAATACATTTGTCTAATTATTAAAGTTTTTTAATAGGTTTTGATTAAAGTGGAAGAAGATAATTTCATTATATTTTCATTGAATAAATGGATTTTGATTGAAAATATTCTTAAACATTTTGTGTGATATATATATATTTTCTTAAATAAACATAAAATAAGGAAAATTTAAATGTTACTTATTAATTCTTTACCATTAATAACCATACTACCTTGAAGGAGATTCTCAATCTTTTATTGGTATTGTATTAAAAATTTAGCTAGTTTAACAATGACTAGACTAGATGGCCACCAAAATAGAAGGAAATAATTGATTATGGTTTTGTTGATAGTGTTGGAACCGTAAACATTCAGGGGGTCTCCCAGATATGAATTCCCAATTAGTCCTCACACCATTTGGAGTAGGAGCCCCATTCGGAATATGGCTTGGTTGCCGAAATAGTGAGTTTTAGTGATATGCCTTGGCTGCGATGACGCATTGAATGATATAATCATGACTGGAAAGGAACGCATGAGCATAAAAGGGATCATAAGTTAGCCTGCAAAAGAGTTCACAAGAAAACCATGATTTAAATACATAACAACATGCATTCAACAAGATTCATACTAATGCAAAGGAATTAGTTCATAAGCTTTAGTGTAAATGAAATAGCATATATTTTCAACATAACAAGAATAGTTATACTATATTCAAAACATATGCATGACAAAGTGTCAGATTCGAGCTTTTATTAAAGTGAAATTCCTAAACATACATATACAATTGACGAACCACTAGCTCCAATAGTGGAACATGAAGCCAACACCTACTCCTCCAAAGAAAGATACTCCCTCTATGCTAAAATATAATCCAAGGCTCTCAACAAAACTCCCTAACTTTCGATCCTAGCCAAAGACTGGCCAAAAGACCCTTGCATGAGTTATGAAGGTATATTTATAAAAAATGAGATTACTAATCATCTCCCCTTTGTGATTCTTGGACTTCCCTCATGACTCTTGGACTTCTTTCAACCATGACCTTTTTACTTCCTTACAAAATGACTTTTCACATCCCATAGTTGACACTTGGAATTTCATATACAAATTAATTACAAATAGAATATTACAATATTGCTCATGCCCGTATAAGACAAAATTGGGTAGAGTCAATTAGACAAGCCTAATAAGACAAACAACATGTCAAGCTTGAGTTTGGGGAAACTCCATCTCAACCAATTCAACTTATAGTTTTTCAATCACATAGCAATGCCGAGATTTATAATGTGGGATGACTTCTCCAAACTTTGTGAAGAGATCAGGTTGGAACTGGAATCTTGCCTCCATTTCATTTGGGTACATGGTTTTGGAGCCGGTTTGTGTTTCTTTATTTAACAAGAACAACATGGTGTTTAACTTGATAGGGCCACCAATATATTTTTGCATATCATGTTTGTTCACCTCTAAATCTCCCTTGGTAGCAATTCACTTGAACTGGTCCAAGTATTCCTCCACTTCCTTTTTTATCTTTTTTATGCCTTTAGCTTCAGTGAGTGTGCTGACTTAAGGGATCTTGTGTGACTTTGCCATGAAATCAACATTGTTGTACAACTGTGCATAAGAGGATTGAATGTTGGTGTGAAAGTGTGGAGTCGCTTATTGCTTTGGATGAGCATCCAAATTTTTGCCTTCTCCAACTCGAATTGTTGCCTTGTCTTCTTTACGAAATCAGGAGGTGTGCCTCTATATTGTATTGCCCACTCATGCACAAAAATGATGGTTTCATGGACAACCTTGAGAGATTTAGGACTTTCTACATTTCTACTGCATGTCATTTAGGTAGACAAATTCTTTGTGCATGATGACTAGCTCCTCATAGAGTTTCCTCATAGTGTCTCCCAATGTTGATACTTCACCAAGTATGACTGCCTTGAGTTCTTCTAACTACACCTGTTTGAGATCTGCTCTCTGAACCTCTGTCTGAAGTTTTTCAATTCGTTTCTTTGCAACTTGTAAGTTTTTTCCATCTATCTGTTCTCGCCCATCAAATGCTCTGTGTTTGACTTGGAGGCTCCTACGACGACCAAGTTGGTTGTGGAAATAGCTTCTAGATTCTTCCTGGTATCCATCACAATCACCTTTTCTTTGATAAAAGCAGGATGTGTGTGGTCATCTGGGAAGTGCTTCTTCCTTGCCTGTAAAATCTTCTTCTGCAACTCATCATAAGTTAAATTATTGATATCAATCATCAAACCTTCATCAAGAGGAGAAATTTCCTCTTCCTCACCTAGAGCTTACCCTTCCATAGGAGAAGATGGAGGTTGAATTGTGATCTATTGCGTGGAAGGCATGAGATAAACATATTTTGTTGCTCTGGCTCTACCTCCATGTCTTGGATCAATATTAAGTCTTCGATTTTGCAGGAAATTTCTTTGTTATGTAACTACTTTCTTTCTTCTTCAAGTAGCTAACTTTGTTCTTATTCTTTAGCTTATGTCAGTGTTGTTTCTTCCTCCTCTTTCTTTTGCCTTTCTTCTTCTTGTCTCTGCCTCTCTTCTTGTTCTTTCTGTTCTTGCTCTTCCTTATGCTTTAATTCTTCCTCCCACTTATTTTTGCTTCCTCTTTCTTTTTTCTACTATGGTGGCTTTCAAGATGATTGGGTTTGTTTTCCATTTATGGCTATGTTCTTCTACTGGACTGTGCACAACCTTCCACTTCCCCTTTCTGTGCACTACGTTGCGCCTCTCTGATGCTTCTACTTCTGGAGTTACTTCTTGTTGAGGAGTGATATGTGATGTACCTACAGAGATGACTGGTGCATGAGGCTTAGATGCATTATAACAGTTCTTTATCTTTTCCTCCTTATGCTTGGAATGAATCTCACTCGGCCAAGTGAAATGTATCTTTGCACGGTGTTTCTTACAAACACTCCTAGGATTGTATGGGTGGTATTCCATGTGAACAAATGTGAATTTCTCTATCTCTTTGCCCTTGGTCTCAACAACCATCAGATTCTTGATCTCTTACAATCCAATTTGCATGGGAAGAGTGGGCCAAGGTGCTTTCTTCTTCCTCTGAAACTTATAAACCTGTGGAAATATGATAAGCTAATTCTTGCATGACCAATTGTTTGGTTCCATAACTCGGTAACAGATGTGAAGACTTCTGACCACCAAGCACCCGAGGTAAGTGCCATCTGGGGAGGCAAACAAGCCAGTGAGTTTAGATACTGCTTCCATTGCCTCAGGGGACATGTAAGGTGGCTCTTCCTCAAATATCATCTTTTACAGTGTTATGAGGAAGTGATCATTCAACTTATCCATGACTACTTTGTAACTGCACTCTGAAATCATTTTCCAATAAATGTGTACACCAAGCTCCTTTGGTGACCAATTCCAACTCATGCTAGGAAAATAATTCTAAGCACATATTGCGTATAGAAATTAAGAATACATGTAGGACTTGTATTTCATACTCTTGGGAGGGTTCCTGGCATTGGTTACATAGATATTTAATTATTGAGCCAACAAGTCTGGCCAATTGAATTATTTCCCTTCATTCACCACCTAATGCAGTTTGAATGCCCAACCTTTGAGAAAATTCTCAATACTCTTTTGATCGTAGATTCAACAACATAGAACTATCAAGTACTAGAATGCTTTTCTGAGAGACTTAGTGTTGTAAGTGTTGTTGGGTGTTTGTCAAAATTTGGATGGATCTTTCACCCAACTTTTGATGACATGTTTAGTGCTCAAGTAGTTGGTGACCGCATAGAAGTGATAATCCATGCAGGTTTCTAGAAATAGTAAGTGATACATAAGATGAAAATCATGTTCCATGAATGAGGCAAGCCTTGTTTGTTGTCATTGTTGAGGATCATGCTCTTTGAATCAATATGCGAAAGTTTCCATTTCATAATGTTTACTCAAGGGAAATCCAGATACTTACATGCAATCTTATCTAATCCTGACTAAACCTTTATGTCTTCAAGATCTCCTTTGTAATTATTTTTCGTAAATGCATCGTTCAATGTGTGCCATGTTATATATGAATCTTTATTAATGAACAGCTGGGTATCTAAGAAAAATGGCATGGTGACAGTTCTTTATCTTTTCCTCCTGAGGCTTGGAATGAGTCTCGCTCGGCCAAGTGAAATGTATCTTTGCACGAAGTTTCTTGCAAACACTCATGGGATTGTATGCATGGTATTCCATGCAACCAAATGTGAATTTCCCTATCTCTTTTCCCTTAGTCTCAACATCCTTCATATTCTTGATCTTGTACAATCCAATTTTCATAGGAAGAGTGGGCCAAGGTGATTTCTTCTTCTTCTTAAACAGATAAACCTATGGAAAGATGATAATCTACTTCTTTCATGACCAATTTGTCGATGCCATACCTCGGTAACATATGTGAAGACTTCTAACCACCAAACACCCTGAGGTAAGTGCCATCCGGTGAGGCAAACAAATCAATGAATTCTGATATTGCTTCCATCTCCTCAGGGGACATGAAAGGTGGATCTTCCTCAAAGATCATCTTGTACAGTGGTATGAGGAAGTGATCATTCAACTTCTCCATGAATCCTTTGTAGCTGCACTCTGAAAGCAACTTGCAATAAATGTGTACATCAGGCTCCTTTGGTGACCAATTCCAACTCATACCAGGAAAAGAATTCTGAGCACATATTGTGTCTAGCAATTAAGAAGACATGTAGAACTTGGATTTCTTACCCTTGGGAGGGTTCTTGGCATTGGTTACATGGATATTTAACTGTCAATCCCACAAGTCTAACCAATTGAATGTTTTCCCTTCATTCACCACCTCATGTAGTTTGAATGCCCAACTTTCGAGAAAAGTCTCAGTACTCTTTTGATCGTAGATTCGACAACATAGAAACTATCAATTACTGGAATGATTTTCTGAGAGACTTAGTGTTGTAAATGTTGTTGGGTGTCTGTCAGAATTTGGATGGCTCTTTCACCCAACTTTTGATAACATGTTTAGTGCTCAAGTAGCTAGTGACTACATATAAGTGAGAATCCATGTAGGTTTCTCGCAACAGTAAGCGATACATAAGATGAAAATCATGTTCCATGAATGAGGCGAGCCTTTGTCTATTGCCACTGTTGAGGATGATGCTCTTTGAATCAATATGAGAAAGTTTCCATTTCATAATGTCTGCTCAAGGGAAAGCCAGATGCCTGCATGTAATCTTATCCAATCATGACTTTTGGACATTAATATAAACCTTTCTATCTTCAAGATCTCCTTTTTAATTAGTTTTCGTGAATGCATCCTTCAATGTGTGCCATGTTATATATGAATCTTTCTTAATGAATAGTTGGGTGTCTGAGAAAACTGGCATGGTGACCAGGGTGCTTTCAACTACTTCACCGGTGATGCTCTCTATGGTGTCTTTGGAGCAAGTTATATTTAGTGCCATGATGACCACAACTGATAGAGAGAGACAACCTCAAAATTTGTAGTACATGTTTCATAAGATGAACTCATGGCAAGCACAATCAACTCAAGAAAACTAGTCTATTCTGCAAGATCAAGACAATAACTTAGAGATTGGAGGGAAGGATTGTGTAATTTTTGGATTGAGGGTGATAGACTAGGCTCATGAACTATGCGTTATGCAATCTCAGTAGGCAATGTGACAACTAGAGGCTTGAGGCTACACAATGTGCAGTTCCAGCCAAGTAGACTGAAGGAAGAGAATGCCCATTTCATAGTCTCAGCGACTAGCACTGAGGGATGAGGCTTGGTCCTACATAATGCACAATTTGGAAAGCTACTGATTATGCATTATGCAGCCCCATAGACCATGCACGAGGATTGAGCCTAGAGAATGTGAATTATGCAGTTGGAGAGGGAAACTTGTAGCCATGATTGCGCAAATCTTCCTAGGAAGGAGAGAGAAATAGATCAGATTTGAGTGTTGGGGAAGGAAGGAACATAGATTGGCGAAGGGGAAGATAGATCGCTGAGAACTAAGTGCTAGGAACAAACATGCAAAAGGAAAAACTAAAATGCACTAAGTGACCCAACAGTAGCAACTACCTGTGGGCAAAAGAAAGAAGCTAATGTGACACTTAGAAAATGTGAATGACATACTGAATCAACACTTGTGCAAGCTAATACTAGTTAAAACGCTAGATACTACGAAAATAAATAGGCAAAATATCACTCATAGAACCAAAAGTGACAAAAGTGACCAAAAAAAGGACAAAAAGCAACACATGCAAAACTTACCCGAAAAAACACCGCAAACTTAGCTGAAAGTTCCTTGATATCATTGGGAAGGCTAGAGCTCCAAGATAAAATGTGAAAATGAGCTCTAGAGGTGTCTGTTATATATATCTAGTCGAGTTAGTGTTTCTGACGCACATGCCTACAATCAAGGAAAAAGTGTCACTTGTCTAAAAGTCATAGTTAACTGCTTAATGGACTTAACCAAACATTAATTGGGCAACATGCCAACTCTGCTTTTTCAGGAAACTACCCATTCACACTAGTAGAAGGGACTTCACATTTGCCAGCCTCAAGGGATTACACAGTTCCTTGCCTTAGTGAATTGCAAAGTTTCATAGAGGAAGGGAATCTCTTGCATAATTTTTGAGCTCAAGAGTAGCCTGCCTTCCATGATTGCATAGTTGTGATCCTCAAGCCCCAACATAATTTCTAGAGATAGTGGATTACATAGTTCTAAGAGGGAAGACTAAAAATGTTGCAAGGTCAGGGAACGAGATTGGTTGTGCTAAAAAAAGGTGCGGATCAGGGTCAAAACAAGACATCAACACTACATGCAAAGATATGTCTCCAACATTGGCATTAATACTTGAAGATAGTGAAAGCTAGGTCTTTGTGGACAGAAGGTAAGCTCCAAAATCAATGCATGAGAAAAGTTTTGGAGGGATAGTTGTAACAACTATAACATTTTTTTTGCAATCAAGATAAATAATGTACAATGCAAACCTCTTTTATTAACCAAGGGGTTTTCTCTTTGATTTTCCCAAGGGTTTTTCCTTATTATATTGTGAATTTTTATGAGCATTTGTAGCATAAGATACCCGCACAACGATGTCAAAGGTTGTGCAAAGAATGCAAGTCCCACTCTTCATCCATCTTATTATTAAATAAAGAATGGTTCAAGGCACCTCTCAACAAAAAACCAGAGTTGACTATATACTGATCTGTGGCCTTCAATGCCTTATTATACCTGCCGCTGGCATGATATATCGTATTCAATTTTTAGTTTACCTATTATCAGTTTACTTTTGACTAAAAAAAATTGAAGCTTTTCCAAAGTTTAACATTATAAAATGAAATTTATTATTTTTAAATGAGATTTATTATTTTTAAATAAAATTTAAATTCATTTATCCTATATATTATTGGTTGAAATATTTCATGTATTATTCTACAATGATGACAAGAGCTACATCAATGTATTATGTCATTAATTTACCGTACCGTCCAATTTTAATCTTATACATATTTCATCATTCAAATTTTTCTCAGAATTATGTTGATTTGGAATCCACGCATAAAGTTAAACAGCGCCATAAACAAGTGATTTGGTGGGTGAATTGTGTATTAAATGTAATAGAGATCTAGTCCATTTGAAATGACATTATGCCTAAAATCAAGGCAACTTTATTTAATATTGTTGCCTTGTAATCATCAGAAACTCTAACCATTTACCAAACCTCTCCTGCCATGCCTATGCCATCAAGACTAAATCACTGACATGCCCATACTGTCAAGAGTAAATGTATTAATGGATATATGGGTAAAGTACTAATTATTGATTATTACATTTACACCAGAGAAAAAAAAAAAAACAAACAAACAAAAAAACAAACAAACAAAAGCAAAACAAACAAACAAAAACAAAACAAAAAAAACAACAACAACAACAACAAAAAACAAAACAAAACAAAACAAAAAAGCAAAAACAAAAAACAAAATAAATAAATAAATAAAATGAAGAAAAGACAGAACGTTTAGAGCTGGAAGTAGAGCCTCTTCCCATGCCCGTACCTGTGCTTTTTCTAGTGCCAGAACTAATTGCAACGCCATGTAAATAGCTTATGAGTTTTTCACCAAGAAATAGGTGAGGATTATTATGATAATTGCTACCTTACAATAGGAGTGAATCCTACGAGAATAAGTAGGCAATTCTAGCGAACTGATAATTTGAATTGGATATCTTCTCCAATTGAACCCCTCTCCCTCTTATATTACATCACAGGGAATTATGGATAAATGCAGATAACTTAAATCCTGCTAAAAAAACCTGCTACAAGAACTCAGTCTTCCTCAATTACAAAAGTAGAAGGTATATCATATATTTCCTAACCAATTTTTTCCAAGGGCATTGGTCAACAAGTGGCTGCTGCGTAATAAAATTCATAGCCAACCAAGTAAAATTAATAAGAAAATAAGTTGTGTGGGGTGCAAAATCCAAGATTGTACGCAGGTACACAATTATTTTGTCAACATTTGCAGTTTACTCATATCCTAAGTTTTGTCAACATTATTTTAGGGAAATATTATTCAATGGAATAATCTTTTATATGAAATCATTTTAGAAAAAAAACATGGGGAGGTTGCGAGTAAGTTGTAAAATTTGACTATTGTAACCACAAACTAAATAAATAATAATGAATAATGGACTTTATCTTGCTTTTGTTTATTTCATTCAAAATATTAAATTGAATTTATAAAAGTTATAATAAATTAGAAATTTGACAAATGACTCATCTTTCAAAGTCTAAAGCAAATTACATAATTGAGTCATATACTTCATAATACTTGATTCAACTCATATGGTACAAATTAGATAACTATTGATTTTGATTCTATAATGTAAATCAAAGGTAAACTAGAATGACAATTTTTTTTTAATTGACCATGATTTGTGAAGGGTGTTTTTTAAAGTTATAAAATAATATTCCTAAATATTTATTTCTAATTTAAAAAATATATAAGACATCATTGTAGATTTTAGCTGTTTAGCTCTTTTTTTTCTTTTTTCTAATTTCGTGTTTTCCAATTTTACGTCTTTTTCTTTTAGTTTTAGTTTTGAGTTTTTGCATACACTTATATAAGCTTCCATTTTGCTAAACTTTTATATATATTTGTTAATTTAACTATATTTAAACTAACCGACAAATACTCGCTACTATATAACTTGTTTAATTTAAACAAATACTCGACTAATATGTAACTTGTTTAATTTAAACAAATACTCGACTAATATATAACTTGTTTTGTTTAGTCAACAACATATTAATTTTTACATATACATTATAGAATAAGTGAATCTTAATCATATGCTTCATCTTCATGATCTTCTCATTGCTCATATTATAAAGTATTCCTCTTTCAAAGACGAGTTATTAAAATTATATATTTTAAATTTACATTGTATCATCTTCATGATCTTCTCATTGCTCATATTATAAAGTATTCCTCTTTCAAAGACGAGTTATTAAAATTATATATTTTAAATTTACATTGTATTTAGGTGAGGGTTACTCTCAGGTTGAATGCAAAAATATATACGTAATAGTGATATGTTGTTATAAAAAATAATAAATACACATGTTATTTTTCTCTTAATGGGTTTTTGGAATCATCAATAGTGTGAACGATTCATCTCAATGTGTAAGTGTGTCCTGTGCTGATCATACACGTATATCACTTTCAAGTATAAATAGGAATTCCAAAATTCAAAGTACCGATTTTCAACATAGAAACGTAGCGGGCCTATCAAATTCCATCCTCGCCTTAAATAAATAGAGGCCAACAAACTCACTTTTCTGCGGCAAATCTGCTTTTACGAAACGTAAAGTTGAAGAATCACACATATCATTTTCAAGTCACGGGGATTAAGTAAAGGTGACGTACTTTAGTTTTCTGCGACAAATCTGCTTTTAAGAAACTTAATCTGCGTTCGGGTATGATGCTTCTCTTCTCTATTTTCTTTAAATGTGAAAGTAACATATGATTCTGTGGACGACTGGCCAGTGCCGAGAGCGAACAAACTTTTCGACTCAACCCAAAAGGCGAGAATTCTTGTGGAAATGTAACGAAATGAATGATTTTAATGACATCTACTAGGCTAGGCAGTCAAAAGAACCCGAGAATAACAATCTTAACTCATCTTTATACTTTTTCAGAACAACAATCTTTATCAGTTTATTATAGTAATTTTTTAAAATATTTTAATGAGTTTGTATTTTAGTTATTTTATTTTATGATTTTAATTTTTATTAGTTTATTAGGTTCAAATTTTCTGAAGAGTTGAAAGTAGGAGTTATGCTATATTAAAACTATTTCATGAGGTATTCATAAGTAAATGCTTTTCAAACTGTCATGGTATATTAAAATTGTCGGATGAGGTATCCAAACTCAACCTAGTCTAGCATAACCCTAGTGATAACACAATACCAATGAGTGGTTGAGAGTGGGGAGCACTTATAGTGAATACAAATTCTCCCACGAGGTGTCTAGGATCATTTGAGTCTCACACAATCCTAGGGAGGGGTTGAGGGTGGAATCCACCTTTGGTGGATAAAAAGTGTCTCACCAGGTGTCCAGGATCATTCCAACTTCACACAATTTTGGTAACAACGTTGCACATTCTTGGTGACAACCTCAGAAAATGGTTGTCACTATCGTGGAAGTGGGAAAATCATTCTTCCATCTAACAATGGGGCTAGCCTTCACATAGACTCAATCTAGTTTAGGTTAAAAGAAAAAGGAAAGAAAAATCATTTTAACATAATCTTGTAAGTGGGCGCATCATTCTTCCATCTCAGGGATTGAGGCGACAAGCTTCTTAAAACTAATTGTTAAAAAATAAAAAAATAATATAATTAACAAGTCACATTAATACTATGTTCATTTATTTATTAACATATACTAAACATATTAAATAAAATCATATATATATAATATATATATTATATATATATATATATATATATATATAATATATAGTTATTTATTTATTTATTTTATTTTTATTTTCCCATGGAAAAATCATAATTTTCATTAATATAGAAAATTACAAGCTGAAGATGTTGGGTAGCATATGAGTTATCAATGGTCTAACCGCTATCTGTGATGTTGTCTCAAAAATATATGTCGATCCCATCTAAGGGAGACTGCTATGAATAATTACATATGAAAATTTGGTAATATATAGACATAAATATGCTATAATTCAGCTATTTACAACAAAATTGTGCCATAAAATACTAAAAAATCATGGCCCCTAGTCCCATCAAAATTGCTCATCCATGAATGGGTGGTGATAATAGTTGTACGAGTCGATATCCTACAGTTCATAGATCAGCCAGACCCCCTTGGCAAGTGCAGGGCTTCCTTGGATAACTTATCGGAAACTTGGTTGTGTTCCCTGTATATATTTTGACAAGAAGATATGTCAAAATGTGTTCTCAGTCTCAAAGCATCATCCAATATGTGGTGTAGTGTGTCTGTGGACAAACAGATTGTTGATTAAACCATTTAATAATGATCCGTGACTCACTAAAAATATGCAAATTTCCACATCCTTTGACAAGTGCAAAATATAATAAATGCTGGAGAGATATAAGTTCTGCAAAGTTATTTGTCCCCACCCCTAGTCCCATTTGAATCTTCAAGGAATGTGTGTGAGTGATATGAAGGATAATACCTCCCCCACATCCATGTTGTTCTGTCAATCCATCAAAATAATCCCATGGAATATCATAATTAATGTTTTCAGCAAAGATGTTGTGAGCGGGTGGTTCTCAAGTTTTCTCCGGTAAACTTAGATAATTAGTGATGAGTAAAGCAATGATATTGGCCCAGCATGGTGCAATATCTGTGAATATTATCTTGTTCCGTTTTAACCAGATACACCAACAAACCATAACAGGTAGGTTCCAACACTTGTTTGTATGAGTAGTAGTCCACCATCGGTGCCATGCCACCCGAAAATCTTGTCCCAGCGAATTGTTTTGAATCTGTAATTGTGTAGTAACCTCGATCCAAATGGAAGCAGTGGTTGTGCATTTTAGGAATAAGTAATCACATGTTTCCATTTCCTCCTTGAACAATACGCATCAAGTTGGGCCATGAAATGTGTGTTTAAGTAGGTTGTCTGTTGTAGGAACCTTATTCCGTAGGATGCACCACATGAACAGTTTTGCCGGGGGGATCACCTTTAGTTTCCATAATACGGCCCAACACCATTCCATAGCAAGAGGTCTGTTATCAGCAATAATATGTAGGTATCCATGTTTAGGGGTGTATTTCCCATTTGGCGAGTGTGACAAGTTTAGTTCATTCTCCCACTCGGTAATCCAGACATGTGATTCCATTAGTGCTATTATATAGTTTTTCCAATTGACCTACCTGCATGGAGGGATATTCAGTGTGATGGTACTTTTCCATGCTTGTCGGAACATATTTGTATGCTCTAGATCTGCTAATGAGCCAAGTTTGTGTGTCCTGAGTCCGATAGATGTTGTATCAACCCTGGTGGGAGTAAATGAGCATTCCCACAACCAATCTAGGGGTCCATGCCAATCCGAGCAAAGCTTCCATTTCCAATTTTCCATGCCAATCCATCCCTAACATGGTCTAAAGTGTTGAGGACCGCCCTCCAAATAGTAGATATGTTGTTCATGTCCCATGTAGGAAGCCTAATCCATTCATGTAGATGCAGTGAAGAAATGTATTTATGATAAATGACATCTATCCAAAGGTTCTTGGATGATACGACATTCCATCCCAATTTTTCAGCCAGAGCACAAGCAAAGAAATCTAGATTCTTCAATCTCCATCCCCACCATTTCTTTGGAAGTGTGATTTTGTCCCATCTAACCCAGGGGAATATGTGTCCTGCTTGTTTTCCCCTCCAAAGAAATCTGCAGCATAATTGTTGTATTATTTTAATAATTCCCTTTGGTATCCGTGCCAAGAACATCTAGTAAACCGGAGTGGCCTCCAAGATAGATTTGATGAGAATCAGTCTCCCCACTCTAGACAACCACCTATGATGCCAGATATTTATCTTCTTTCAATTTTCGTAACCAACCATACCCAGTCAGCAATCCGATAGTTTGATGTTTTTAACCTAAAGCCCAAGTATTTGAGTCCCTCCTCAATCTATAGAGTGATAAATGGGAAGTGCTGAAGTGCTAAATGGATCTTATTTTGGTTGCACCCGAAGGATGATAGAGTGGATTTATGATTGTTGCATTGCATACCTATAGCGAAGCAGAATAATCGAAATGTAGTAGCAAAAGAAGTGGAATCCCCTAATGATCCATTCAGAAATATGAGAATGTCATCCACAAATAGTAGATGTGTGAGGATGAAATTGCTTATGATATTTATACCCCTCTGTCTACTCTGCAATCGATTTATCAAGATGAGCCTACTTAGACCTTCCATGATCATTAGAAATAGTAGAGGGGAAAGTGGGAAACCTTGTCTTAGTACTCTTTTCGCATGGGAAAAGGAGGATGTTGATCCATTGATCAAAACACTATATGATACATTGGATATGCAACACATAATCCATTGGATGAATGGTAGAGGAAATACGATGGGTTAATAACATTCAAATGTAGATCCCACAGGTGCAATCAAAGGCTTTTGCCAAATCAATATTAAGAAGCATGCCTTTAAGGTTCTTGGATTTGATGGAATGAAGGGCTTCTTGTGCTATACCCACTGCTCCGTGAATTTGTCAATGTTCAAGAAAAGCAAATTGCTCCGAAGATATATGATCAGATAATATGGGCTTGAGGCGATTTGCTATGATCTTGGCTATTATCTTGTATATAAAATTACAGAGGGATATGGGTCTATAATCGTCAAAGCTCCATGGGTCATCAGTCTTGGGGATGAGAGCGATAAATGTAGAGTTGAATGCATCATACATTCGCCAACTAGTCTGACACTCTTCTATGATCTGTAGTAGCCCCTGTCCAATCATGTCAAAAAAAGCAATGTAAAATTCAATCGACCATCCATCTAGTCCAAGGCTCTTATCCTTCTTAAACCACTTAATAGTGGCCTCCAATTCCCACATGGATACTGGAGTAAGTATTCCTTCCCCTGTATCTTGGTCCACATATCTAGGGAAAATTCTAGCTACCCTGATGATCTCAGCAAGATTTTCCTCTAGAGGAGCTTTGAATAATATTCTAAAATGCAAATTACCAAGGTTGGCCAATTCATGGAAGGTCTTCACGTGGGTACCCTCCTCATCTGCAAGTTTCCAAATGGTATTAATGGCTTGACACCCATTTGCAACACGATGATAGAACTTGGTGTTCTCATCCCCCTCCTTTAACTAGATGTCCCTGTTACAGAGTCAACAAGTTTCTTCCCTATCTTTCAACATCCTATTCTGCTCGTTCTCAAGTCGAACAAAAATTTCTTTAGCATCAGTAGAAATAAACCCTCAACTCTCAAAGCCACTCAATTTTTCAATTTCCTATTCTGTGTCTCTCGGGATCTTTTCGTCTTTACCCCTCTTATTATTTGGCCAATTAATTGTTTTTTGTGTTAGGATTACCATTTTATTTGCAAATACCGTGGAGGCTGGTTGGCCCGACTGAGCTATAATGGATTTCCAATTCTAAGTGATCCTTTGAATATAACTATAATCTTTAAGCTAAGTAGAATTGAACTTGAATGGTGCATTGGGTTTTTGTTCACCGCTCATAATCTCCAGATAAATGGGAAGGTGATTTGACAACCCCCCTAATCCCACCCATTTATGGTAAAGGGGAAATTGATCCAATAAAGTCTCCTTAACCAGAAAACGATTCAATCTTATGGCTAGTGCAGCATCCCCAGTCCTCCGATTTTTCCAGGTGGGTTTTAAACAAGGCATGGGTATATTAATCAGTTGGTGATCCTCTAGTAGGGACAAGATCTCATCCAATAGCGAGTCAATCTGAGCATTCATGCCCCATGATCCAGCATGTCCAAGAGAGAAATTGAGATCCCCCCATATAATGATGTTCTCATCTTTAAACTAGTCAAAATCAAGTCACTGCTACCAGAAAGTGTTCCTGTTGATACAAGCTTTGTAGACATCAATAATCCTCTGCTCCCTTCCAATCTCTATTGATTATACATCAGCATTGATGAACCCTAATCCCCCCCACCCAAGAGCTTAATAGTCTTATGGATCTGGGGTCAAAACCCAATAACAAACCACCAAATTGCCCTCAAGCATCGAGTGCAATGAACTGCCATCCAGGTAAGATAGCCTCAAGGATGGGAGTAATTTGTGTTCTCGTCGAATGTGTCTCCTGTAAAAATATAATGTTAACCGATTCCAATTCCATCATTCAACAGAAGGCTAATTTCTTAGCAAGGCTAACCAACCCCCAACAGTTGTAGGAGATCCACTTCATCGAGAACCAGGGAGGGATTTCAATGCTCTAAGGACCTTATCAATGGGTTTTTTCCACCCTTTAGCCACATCTAGTCTAGCTTGGAGAACGGCTTTAGAGATTTTTCATTGCTACCACGGGCAGTCTTTGAGTGCAGAGGTAAGGGAGTAATACCAATTCCACTACCATCCCCCAGGGGTATGTGAGACAGAGATCGAAGTTTATAAAAGTGTCCCAAATTAGAGTCAATGGATGGCTCCATAGGGGACAATGAATCCGGTATCCCAATGATGGTAGGAGGAGTGGGGGAAATAATAGGTGCAGATGGGAACAATGTACATACAACAGAGGGAGAAGAATGCACACGACCAACATGACAAAATGAAATGCTAGGAGAGCAAACAAATGACAATAATTGGAGAGATGGAGGGTTAGAGATGGTACCCGCAACAGAGGAAGCCGCCATTGTAGCCGCACGCGATCTGGTGATACATCGGGGTGGGGGATGAATATGGTCCTTGCGAGTGCTAGTTCCGCAAGCTGCCTGAGTGTCCATCATTTGATCAGCTTCATAACTATCAAGTATCTTCCCACGCCGATCAGGAACCGGGTTTGCAGTAGCTTGTTCAGTCTGTGCAACCGAGGCAGAGCTAGATGCAAGTAGGGGACAATATTTATAAAGATGTATAAGCTTGTGACATCTCATGCATCAATAAGGAACCCCTCATAGTCCAAAATTTGTACCCTGCATGTCCCTCCAATGCAGCTACATAGTCTCCTCCAGACCCTCCCTAGCGTCAAGGAAAACAAGGGTGCGAGCCATGGACATATTCCCAATCAACATATACTATTTGTCATAATCCATGTATCTGCTGAGGGAATTCCCAATCCACTTGAAAACATATTCCAAATAGAAGTGTAGGGGGGAACCAGGCAATCTAACCCAGATGGGTCCAGCCCCAAGGTGTTCTCGCTCAGGATCAAAAAGGGGGCTCCATCATTTGAGGAGAACCAGAGCCAATTCGATGTGGCAGTGTTTTGATAAAACCCAAGGTATAAACTCGGGCCGCTGAAATCGTAAAGTGAACCATCCACGAGAGAGGGTAACCACTGATGGAAATTCGATGAGGACTTGCCCCCATATCTCCAGCATTGACTACTTCAATCGCGTAGCCGAATATGCTCTACCGCGAATATGGCCAACCAAAACATGGTCGTAGGAATCCAATACTTCCCCCATTTGAATTTTGACTTCAAATGTCAGGTAAATCTTCTTATTTCCTGCCTTCACCCATTTGAAACGCTTAGCAGGATGCCCCAGACGATTTGGGGGTGGTCTAGTCTATTGAGAGTGAGAAGGAATCACATCGGCCTCCGAGCGAGGATTCCTGGTCAGACTCGGATGGGGAGGGGATGAATCTGCAAAGCAACTGGAGGTGGGAAGGTTGGGAAACGGAGGAGGGGGAAGGGGGTAGTAAGGTCAATGGAAGGGACAGATGGAAGTGCGAAGCTTGTGGGAGAGGGATGTGAGAATATTCCGAGGGAAAACACGGAGTGGAGTTCAAAGGGTATGGGGGTGTAGGCAGGTTAAGAGATGATGAGATAAACTATAGGGAGGCCGAGGAGAGTAGGGGGAGGTCAAAGTCAGGTAGGAAATCCACCACTTTAGGGCAACCAGAGAATGAAAAAGAGGAGGATGACTACCGCGGTAAAGGATGAGACTGTTGAGCCGATATGGTGAAGGCAAGGTATTTCAGCATCGATTAAACCCCAGGTGCACTGGTTAAGGTTTTTCGAATGTCCAACGAGATGTTCGAGGAGGTGACCGACAGTTGCGAAGAGAATAAAAACTAGTTGGGGTCCAGTTTCAAAACATCCTCAGAGTAATCAACTATGTCACCCTCCATGCTAACCGACAACAGAATAATAACCATCTCGAGAAATGCCCCAGCTAACAAATGTCAGGTCAGGGAGGTGTACAGTGTAGGTCACCACGAAGGGAAGTGGTCATCCAAAATGTGAGAGAGTAAATGCCCAAGAAGGTGAGTTGCACATGATTACATCGTTTGACCAGGCCGATGGGCAGGCTACCATCGTCGAAGCTCTTAAACCATAGACCATTGTTTCGTGTTTGTCACCCTCAGAAAGATATATATATATATATATATATATATAGATATATTATATATATATATATATTGAAGATTCAAAGACTTCCTTCTAACAAAACAACTACAACATGGTTCTACCATCTCTCTTGGACACACTTGGTAAACTGAAGAGCTCCATTATAAAGTCAACTTGTATCTAATTAATTAGTCTAATTTGAGATCCATGGTGTCTTTTGAACCCCATACCTCACCAATAAAAGGACTTCTAGTTTTCATAACATATATGAATTAGTCAATTGCTCATTTTTTGGGAAGGTGTGAATATTTGCCAATACTATAAGGGAGAAATAGTGAGAACTCTAAGCACACTACAACCTCTCCCTATTCCATTAATTATATGGAGATATATATCTATGGAATTAATTGTTGGATTACCCAAAGATGATTGTCATCATAGTAGTGGTTGATAGATTTTCCAAATATGCTCATTTATGTGACTTCCAACAAACTATTAAATATTCCATAATAACTCAAGTTTTTATGGAAAATATATTAAAACTACATTGTATGCCTTAATTTGTTGTCTCTGCGGTCTCAACCCTCAATGACCAAGTACTATTGCCCAGAACTATGCAGAGCTTGAGGTTTCCCTCCAAGCAGTCTCCATTGCATAATCCTAGAATCAACCCAGCTGACTGCCACCCAGAATAGCACAGAATTTTCCCAAGAATCCATCTCAGTCTACACTTCCCGCAAGCCTATCCATCAAGCCTCCTGCTAGTCAACCGGAGAATTTCACTTGAGAAGTGACCCAAGGCTGCACTCATCTCCAAAACTATGCAACATTTGTCTAGCCTGCCTGCCTGCACTGCCTGAAGAAACTGCGCAGACATGAGAGACATGTATCTGCTACTTATCACTGCACTGTCGTGGGAAATTGTGTAGTAGTACTAGGCAATCCCCTTGTTGGCCTGCTCTCCACTCCTCCTGAAAATTGTGCAGTTTTCATTAATAGTCCACTTCCTACCCGACACTTCGCTTAGCCCAAAAACTGCACAGTCATATCCTACTTGACTTCCTCCTATAACTGCCAAGTTCTAACTAGTAGGCTCTCGCAACCCAATCTTGACCTCCCCTAGAAAACTACGTAGTTTTCATTGAGAGTTCACCTTCTACTCGACACCTCACTCAACCCAAAAACTGTACAGTCATGTCCTGCTTGACAGACTCCCAGAACTGTGTAGTTCTGACCATCAGGCTCCCACAACCTGATCCCAACCTCCTCTGGAAAACTACACAATTTTCATTACCAGTGCCTCCTGTTGCCCACACTGCCTTCCCTAGAAAAGATGCAATTCTACCTCCCAGCTGGGTCATATCCTGTAGATGTCAATGTTGTCCCAGACTACTCAACCCAGTCTCACAGTGAAATATGTGTAGTTTTTCCCAAAAGTGTCACGAAGCCTCACATCCCAACCTGAAATGTGCTATGCGTAGTTTCAGAGCCTTGTCCTCTCTCACAGTCACCTACACCAAGAAACGAAAGATGATGCATCATGGTAGACTAGGGGATTCCTGGATTTGAAGTAATCTCGTCATGAATGATTGTAGAAATAGGTACATGGATGAGACATGGTGCGACGATGAACGGGATGAACAGAGAGCACATGCTTGGAGACTTGTTCATGGACGGATGAACACATGAAGCATATCAAGCACCTAGCGAAGGGGACACATGCACATACAACATCAAGTGAACACCAAGACTATTGAAGACTTCGTACACCTTGTCATGTGGAGGTGAAGTTATGATACACCAAGAGCACACTCACTACTCAGCAACACAACAGCTCGACATCAACACCACCATCAGCATGTACATGCCAGCAGTGTCATGTCGATTCATGCCATGAGTCATCTCGGCCACATCACTATTATGGGCCATACGTGTTGTAATCAATGTAATGTAGCATAGAAGTCCAAGAGACCCACATATGAAGTTGAAGAGTCATGTAATTTAAACAATCATGAGGGAAGTTGAAGAGTCACAAGGGTCAATTTCACCCTTGGCTATTGATGTGCCTCAGTATTGCAACAAGAATGCTGCAACTCCCAAGGCTACCGACTTTAATTATCAACCCAGGGTTCATACAAACTTAATAGGTGTTGGCACTATATGTGCAGCATACAATGTGTCCTTCCTCCGCTATCATGATGTAATGGAGTGCATGTACTAAAGTCAAATCCTAAACTAATTGCAGAAAATGGAATGTTTGAAATGGAACCTTAACCTATTTCAAGAAAGAAAGTATCGGGAAAGAGACGGAAATTCAATGCTAAATCACCCCATTTCCTAATTAACTGCCAAGAAATTATGCTTTACAATAATGATAAATTATCATGAACCAAATGCTACTATCTAAGCATTGAAGTAAGAAGAATAAAACACCACTAATGTGCAAATAAAGGGACTGAAATAAATCTATTTTTCTCTTTTTCTCTTTTCATGCAAAATCAAGTATGGAAACTAATTTCCTTTGGTGATGTGGCAAGTGAATTAAGGATGTTGGAGGTTGGATGGTGTGGGAGACCCTTGGGAGGATTTTGGTGACTTCCTAGAGGTTTTCCATCAATTTGGCCTTAAAACGAGCCATTTCAGGAAAACCTATAGGATGTACTAGAAACCTATAAGATGATCCTGTAGGAATTATAGTGAACCTACATGATACAGCCGAGAGAAAAATGTGAGGTGTTGGAGGTGATGGGAGGCCTAGGAAAGGTGTCTAATGGGTGGAATGGAGTGAGAAAATACCTTGGATCACTCAGAACTCAAAACCAAAGTTGGGAGATGGATGGATCTGCTCAAAAAGCTTGGAGAAGTTTCCTTGTGAAATGATGAAATGGGTGAGGGTTTAATGACCAAGAAAATCAAATCCAAATTGGATGGGACAATGTTTTTTATTAACTAGGATGTCTTAGGTCCCTATTCAAAGTGGAATCATTCAAAAAGATCTCTGTTAACCCATGCAAAGAAAATAAAAAACATTACTAGTCGAAAATCTAGACATTCGAGAACTAATGAGCTAGTAAATCTAAAAAATGCCTAACCAAATCAAGTAAAAATGCAATGGGGTAATTTTTGTTACGAACTAGAATGTTTTTGTGATCTGATGCAAGTGGAATTAATTTGATTGAAGCTTGTTAGCATGTTCTAAAAAATAGCATAAATTTATTGTTCTTTGCTGAAAAGGAGGTCCAACAATCTAGATTTTGGAATAAGAAGACTAATCCAGGCAACTCAATGATTATTATGAACTTCCAAAGCTTTTCCAAGGATGAAATAATGCTTGTGATCCTGAAAAATAACTTACATCAACCATTTAACTCAATCCTACAACAATAAATCATTAATACTAAATGCAGAAATAGAAACTAGAGATGCATGTGAATAAGCAATGAAAATAAGGAAAGAAAATGATACAAAAGGGCTCTGAGGTTCCTAGGATTGCCAAGCCCAAGGAAACTTAGAGACCTATGGAGGAGAACAAGATTTAGAAGCTAAACATGACACCAATCTTCATTATTTTCATCAATAGAATTACATCCCTGCAAGAAAATACAATGGAGCTGCAAAAATACAAGCTCTCTCCACAATAACACTAATGAAAAATATCTCCCCCTAGAGGAAAATTCGACTTAGTACTTATACAAAATGATTTAGGAATCATTTCCCCATGAATGGAGGAATATTTCCCCACCAAAATCCCTTGATTAGTGGATCTAGTCCCCAATACTAGGAATTTGCATTAAATGGCAGGGAACACATTCCTAGATTTTCTCAATCATTCCCTAGAGGAAAATTTGACTTGTTACTTATAAAAAATGATTAAGAATCATTCCCCATGAATGGAGGAAGCTTTCCCCACCGAAATCCCTCGATTCGTGGATCTGCTCCCTTGATTAGTGGAACACATTCCTAGATTTTCTCAATCATTAGAGTTCCACAATTTGTACCGTAGTTCCATAATATCTTGTTGATTTATTATTTATTATTGATCCTCCAGTAGTAGGGAATAAGTCCCTAAATTATCTCATCCTCCAACTCTTCATAATCTGCCCAATATTCTCATAATATTCCACAAAAAATAAATAATATTAGGCACAAATATTCAATTATTCATAAACCTTCCTAATGAATATATTAGAGTTAAAAATAAATTATCTAATGCAAAAAGAGAGGTTTAATGTGTTGAAGGATTGTCATAGGCCTTAATTTATGTTTTAAATTAGAGGCATGGGCCTTAATTTATGTCTAATTTAGAGGCCCATCATCTATATATACCCTTCATTTGTACTTGCAAAGGAATTTTCCTTATTGATCAATGTGCAATGGAGCAAGACATCTACGCAGATCATCAAACTAGACCAAACATGCATACCATCCATTGGTGAACTATGGGATGTGATCATCTAGTTATCTCATGACGATCGAGTTCACCAATGCATCAAGATTTTCATTGTGTACATACCGGAAGCATACAACTTACTTCTTAGTAGAGACTGGTCCAGCAAATTGAATGAATACTTTTCCACAGACGGGTCACACTTATGGCTTATGTACCATGGAAAAAGAAATCAGATCTGGGTGTTATCCGAGAGATACATGAAACATAATGTCACACTCATAAACAATGAAATTGAACCATTGGATTTCGCGGAACTCGTATTCGACAAATGCCTCCTGGAAACACAGTTGGGGTGTTATCTTGCACAACTAGCCCCAACCCCACCAGACACACAGTTGAGTCTCCTTCCTTGCCCAACTGATGGAAATGAAACATGTCCAGCACATTGTAACACTAGTAGCAGTTGCAATACTAGTACTAGCATATCAAGTAGTCTATGTACAAACAAGTTGTGGACCATGTATTTTGATGGATTAAAGATGCAGGATGGCTCTAGAGTCAAGTGTGTCTTGATATACCCAATGCATAGGAAACACTTGATCTCAAGCCACTTGGAGTTCAAGTGCAGGGACAACGCTACTGAATATGAAGAACTTGCATTGGGCTTGCACAAAGCCATTAGCATCAATATTGTTGGGCTCAAAGTGTTAGGTGAATTAGAAATCGTGATATGGCAGGTACATAACACCATACACTGTTTTTCACCTCATCTCAAAAGTTATCAACAAGAGGTAAGGAGACTAATCTTTAACTTCAAAGTTTTCAATATCATTTTTGTGCCAAGAATGCGTAATGTAGCTACTGATGCCTTACCTAGCACAACTGCTAGGATGACACAGCTTAGGAATAAGTTTACTATTGAAATTTTGTATAAGCTTTCTATCCCTGACAACATAACTAACTTACACGTTTTTTATGATGATCAACAGATACGACACTTCATGGCCAATGCTGATGTCTTCAAGGATGCAGGGATTGATGAAGATGAGCACAATCAGTCTCTATAAGCAGTTTCCAGGGGCCAAGGAACAACAAAACCCACAGTCCCACCATGATGCAGGAACATATCAACTTGGGAAAAGAACAAGATCTAAAGTTTATCAATATCAGTAAGTGTTGCACACCACAGGAGTGGCAAGCCTTTTTTCGCTTGTTCAAATAGTACCAGGATGTTTTCACATGGACATACGATGATCTCAAAAAATATGACACACAAATAATCCAACTTGTGATCTTGATCAAAGAAGGGATCAAGTCATTTCAGCAGAAGCTGAGAAAAGTACATCTGTCACTTGAACCCCTCATACAGAAGAAACTAACTAAGCTATTGGATGCTCAGATCATTTACAAAGTTTGTCATTCTACATGAGCTTATAACTTAATTCCTGTACGTAAGAAGTCTGGGGAGATCTGCTTATGCATTTATTTACGAAATTTGAACTACGCCTCAGACAAAGATAACTACCCCATGCTGTCGATGGAACATATTCTACAAATAGTATCTGGAGCAAAAAAAAAATCTCTTCTCGATGGTTTTTCGGGATACAACCAAGTTTTGGTAACGAAACCTGATAGACTGAAAACTACGTTCTATAACAAGTGGGGTATGATCGCTTACAAAAGAATTATGTTTGGGCTTGTTAACGCAGGCACAACCTTTCAGCGCGCCATGGACATCATCTTCCATGGACTTATTAGACAGAGCATAGTGGTTTACCTTGACGACTTGACAATCTTTTTGAGAAAATGCTCTGACCACATACGCCATCTAAAGAAGATATCCAAGCGATGTCGAAAATACGGGATATCCTTGAATCCCAAGAAGAGTGTATTTGAGGTGTCTGAGGGGAACCTCCTTGGGCACATCATCACCAAGAGCGTGATCAAGATTGATCCGGACTGACTTCAGACGATCACACAGATTCCTCACCTAGTCAACAAGAAATTCATGCAATCCTTCTTGAAGAAGATAAACGTCCTCTGGAAGTTCATCTCAAATTATGTGCAGAAGGTGAAACTAGTCAAGACATGATCAAGAAGGATGTAGTCTACAGCTAGGATAAGAAGGAAAAGGGTGCATTCAACTGTATCAAGCATGCTATAGAAGATGCACCTACACTTTATAGACCAGAATTCAACAAGGATTTCTTTCTATACACCTTCACCTTTGACTGGGGTTCTTGAAGGATAAAGTAGCCGTTGGAGTATTTTAGCTGTTGGAGTCTCTGCTTGGACTATTTATAACGCTGAGCTAGATCTGCATTCTAACCTTGTCCTGACGATGAACCACATGGGTTGGTTCGAAACGCGTTGGCAGAAATCTTTCTTATGTGATTTACGCTGAAGCTCTCCTTATAAGCATGCATGGAATCGAATTCAACTACCCTATCGTCGATAAACAAGCATATGCAGTATACAAGGTAGTGAAACACTTTAGATCCTACCTGCTAAAGAACCATTGCATAGTCTTTGTGCCACACCTAGCAGTCAAATCACTGCTTGTTCAGCAAGAGCTGGGTGAAAGACGTGCAAAATGGATGATATTATTACAAGAGTATGATCTTGACATCAATCCAGTTCACAATGTCAAGGGTCATGGTCTCTATAGTCTCACAGTCGAAACAGATCACGCACATGAGGAAGAAGAAGAGCTCGATGTCTAGGAGAAAGAAATCGAGATGTAAAATGTAGAGTGAGCACCACCCACTTCATATAGAGACTCTTGGTACAAAGATGTGCACCAATACCTTGAGCATGGCACCATGCCCTCTCACTTCTCCATGCAACAAAAGAGGACAATCAACCTCAAAGCTTTACCTTATCAGTTCGTGCACGGAGTGCTTTACAGAAATCACAGCATCGAAATTTTGCTCAGGTGCCTAGAGGAACATGACTTAGAGAACGTCTTGCATGATCTGCATGATGAACCAGCCGGGGGTCACTTCGCGGGAAACACCACTGCATACAAAGTCATGTGAGGCAGTTTCTACTGGCCCACATTATTCAAGGATGCACATGATTATGCCCACGAGTGCCCGGTATGTCAGCGATGTGCCAACGGAACACGAAGATCAGCGACCCGCTGCACCCTTTTGTAGTGAGTGAACCATTGCAACTCTAGGGCTTAGACATCATTGGGGAAATCTTCCCACACTCATCGAAATAACACCGTTACATATTGATAGCTACTAACTACTTCACACGAAGGACAAAAGAAGTTCCGCTTAAGAAAGTTAACGACAATGAAGTCATCAACTTCCTTCAATAGAACATCATCTCACAATTTGCATTCTAGTATCACTTATTTTATACAGTGAAACTTACTTTTCATCTTTAAAGATTTATGATTTTTCAATGTAATATGGTATCGTGCTTAAACACTCATCTAACTATTGCCCACAGGGAAATGGTCTCATCAAATCTACCTCATTTGCATTATCAATAAGACCATTTACTTTGAACAGTGAAACTGGCACTTTGCTTTGACGAATTCCTTATGGGTTGACCGTGTAACACCCTAACACCCAAACCCTCTCTAAACACTTCACCATACTTCCTGGTTTATGGGAAAGAAGCCATTGGCCTCCTGCTAAACATTTACTTGCCTACTTTCCAATTGTCCCAAGAATCCTAAGGCAAGCCATGTCTGTTAGTTCAGTGTAAGATGGATACACTTCACAAGTTGTAGGAAGAACAGATGAAATAAAATGAAAAATTCACACTCCATCAGAACTGTATCAAGAGATGGTTCGACAAGAAGTTTGCAGGGATGGCTAACTTTGATGTGGGTAACTAAGTCTTGAAATGGGACAAACCCCAAGAAGACAAAGGAAAACATACGAAGTTCCAGTCCTTGTGGATTGGTCCATACACTGTCTAGGAAAAGCTTAGCCCACACATGTATCATCTATAATCACTTGATGGGAGAATTGACAACCTTCCTGTCAATGGCCTAGACTTAAAGCACTATTTTCAGTAACCCAAGGTCATGCCCCGTGCTATGTACATAGTCTTTTTACTGCTTTTATTTTCGCTTTGCTTTGCTATTTTTGCCTCACTTTGTTTTGTTTTCTTAATATCATGTTATTTTTTGTTTTCCCAATAAGTGTTGCCCTCTACCGAGTTTTTTCTTTTGAATGAGTATGTGGCTGAGATCCAAAGAGTCTTGTGACATTGTAACACTTGGCCAATTCTGTGTCTGTCTTCTCTATGCTTGGTTATAACCTTCAGCCGATGAAGTCGTGATGGAAAATATGAGTTTTCTGTAAGGAAAGCTCTGGTCCAACCATGAACATATGTCCACACTAGAAAACCCCATGCCTATACTCAATCTTCTGCTTTGTGTGTTCAAGCTCATCCAACTAGTAGAAACAGAAAAGGGAAAAATCTAAATGAGCAAATATAAATCAGAGGTCCTACATTCTTCTCTGAAGGAACAACCTCTTCTACTTTTAATAAGTCAAGATCCCTCTTATGCCCCAAAAATAAATAAGTTCCTATGCGCAATTCTCTTTCAAAAAATATAAAAGGCTAAAGAAGAGAAAGGCTTCTTGCGCAGAGAGGTGAAGCATGCAACTCCACCTGGGTACTTACGAGGATCATTAGTAGTGGAGCAATGTGTGTGTTCTTGCATGAATCCACTGTGGTATTGTCTAGGCCTGCTAGTAGTGGAGCAACACTAGAGATGAAAACTTATACTCTAAAAATTTTAAACTTGCCAGATAAACCACCCTCCCCAATTTTGAAACACTGTGATCAAGTTGAACTTGTTGCGTTTGAATGAGTTGGAAAAAGTTGAACCATGTTTGTCCATGGGATAAGTGGGGAAACCAAAGTAACTTGCACAACAATTCAATAATCTGTGATAGACCAAGTCCCTATGTTGTCAATGAACCGAAACAAAGAATCTTGTATTCAGCTAGTGTGTTGCCAAGTGTTGTAGCGGCTACAACACCCTCTAAAATTTTGGCCTACATCCAATTTCAGAGCCTTGATTTTTCTTAATGATTGCAAACACTCGGGCTCATGCCATGAGCTCTTATTGACTCTTTACACCCTCTTTGCTTAACCGATCACTGGTTGTATTTTAGCATGCTGGTTACAATGTCATGCTTGTGGTCTTGTTCTATATATGTTGAAGGTTTGTCTCTGCATGTACAAGTTGTGTTCTCTATGTAAAAAAAATTCTCACTCAAACAAGAATTTGTAAACAATGTCATCCAAGTGTCGTCATGGTCATTCAATGATCTATCTCAAGTGTTGCACTTGTCGCTCTCACCCTTTGCTCAATCCCACTGAACATATATTGTCTTCTGGTTTGAGGTGTCTTGTCGTTGGGTTATGTTGAGTGTGTGTTCGCAAGATCATGTATACATGAGTTCACTTGCTGACACACTTAACCTTTTTTCCGAAGATCTATCGACTGGACCACCCTCCATCAGCCGAACCTCCACTGAGCTGCACTGTGTAGTCTCAGCGCTCAGTGACCAAGCACTGTTGCCTAGAACTATGTAGAGCTTGAGGCTTCTCTCCAAGTAGTCTACATTGAGCAATTTTGGAATTAACCTAGCTAATTGTCACCCAGAATAACGTTGAAGTTGACCAAGAAGCCATCTCAGTTTGCGCTTCCCACAAGCCTATCGATCAAGCCTCCCGATGGTCAACTGGAGAATTTGACTTGATCAGTGACCTAGGATTGCACGCATCTCCAAAAATGCACAACAGTTTTCTAGATTTCCTCCCTCAAATGCTTGAAGAAACTACACAGACATGAGGGATATGCACCTGCTGCCTGTCATTACATTGTCCTAGGAAATTGCGCAGTTCTGACAGGTAGTTCCCCTACTGGCCTTCTCTCCACTCCTCCTAAAAAATACGGACTTTTCATTGACAATCCACCTATTTCCTAACACTCTGCTCACCCTAGAAATTGCACATTCATGTCCTACTTGACTGCCTCCCAGAATCACGCAGTTTTGACCAGCAGGCTCCCGTAGCCCGATCCCGGCCTCCCTTAGAAAATTATGCAGTTTTCATTGATAGTCCACCTACTGCCCGACACCACACTAAGCCCAGAAACTGCGTAGTCATGTCCTGCCTGACTCCCTCCCAGAACTGCGCAGTTCTGACTTGCACGGTCCCGCAACTCGATCACGTTCTCCTCTGGAAAACTGCGCAATTTTCACTATCATTGCCTTCTACTGCCCACGCTACCTTCCCTAGAAAAATTTCGCAATTCTACCTCCTAGCTAAGCCATATCCCGCATATGTCACTATTTTCCTGGACTGCTCAACCCAACCTCTTAGTGACCTCTGCGCAGCTCTTCCCGACAGTGCCCCAGACCCTCACATCCTAGCCTGAAATGTGCTCTGCGCAGTTTTAGAGCCTTGTCCTCTCTCTTGGTCACCTGCACTCAGAAACGAAAGATGATGCATCATGGTAGACTAGGCGATTTATGTATTTGATGTCGTCTTGTCATGAATGATTGCAGAAATAAGTACATGGATGAGACATGGCGCAGCAACGAACAGGATGAACAAGGAGCACATGCTTGGAGACTTGTTCACGGATGGATGAACACATGAAGCATACCAAGCACCCAACGAAGGGGACACATGCACATGATACATCAATCGAACACCAAGACCATCGAAGACTCCGCACACCTTGTCACGTGGAGGTGAATCTATGATGCACCAAGATCACACTCACTACTATGGGCCATACGTGTTGTAATCAATGTAATGTAACATGGATGTCTAAGAGACCCAAATATGAAGTTGAAGAGTCATGTCAATTGAAGAGTCATGTAAGTGAAACAATAATGAGAGAAGTTGAAGACTCACAAGGGTCAAGTTCACCCTTTTCTATATATACCCCTCATTTGTACATGCAAAAAACTTTTCACCTCGGCTTCTCTACATAGCCTTGAGAGTTTGTAGTGCTTTCTTTGAGGAGAGAGAAATGGCTCCAACACCCCACTACTGGGGGTAGTGATGTATGGTGTACAGATGTGTCTTAGAACTTTCGCTTAATTCAGAAGCCTGTTAATAGGCCAACACGTTTTCACACATGCATTGTATTCATTTGTAAGACTATTATTTGGATGCTTGTAATGCATGTTTCTTTAACCTATACTAAGATATTTGAACTATTTTGGATTTTTTAATGCATACACAGTTCGAAATGTGTTGTATCAATTGTTATCATTTTCTCACCCTTATGGACTACTCCGTCGAACACTAGACAAACTCATTCTTGTAAACTTGTTATAATGTATGTCGCACTTGTGTGGAATATTCTACTGGGTGTTATATGTGCTATCTGTTCACTTTGTGTTTTTGACTAATGCATCCATGTGGACTACTCCGTCAGATGTTGCGCATATCTGTTTTGGTTTGTGTCTCTACCTGAGCTGGGACTATTCCCTCTTGACTTGAGACTCGCTGTCACACACTCCTTCTGCAGTGAAAGAACTTAGACACAAGTTACACTAATCACTCACCAGTCACACAAGCCTCGCTTTTTGAAAACTAAGTGAACCACTCTCATGTGCAGAAAAGAAAGAGCTAAGGCATATATTTAAGATAATGGAAACCTAGCCATCATACCGGATGGTACTCCTACACCAAACGATGTGAGTTCTAGTTGGGACTTCATACCAGGGAGATCCCCTGAATGTTGGCGGATCTAGCACTGTCAACAAAAGGATGATCCATGTTTTAAGACTCTTAAAATTTTAAGAGGTTTCCTTGGTTTAATAGGATATTATTAAAATTTTGTTGAAAACCATGGCAAAAATCACCACTCACTTCCTGAAGAAAAATGATTTCAATTGGAATGCGAGCATTAATCAAGCCTTCCATGCTTTAAAATATGTTATTTATGGAACTCCACTAATGGCTCTACTTGATTTCATGAAGACTTAATTTTTTTAGCATGAATCCTCAAGAAAGGGAATTGGTGTAGTTATGAAGGAAGAATGAAACCCTTGGCCTTTACTAGTAAATAACTTTCTAAGAAACAACTGGGAAGATCAACATATGAAAAAGGAATGTTGGCAATTTTTCATGTGGTGATCATTTTGTTTCCTTGCTTGAGTACGATTTCCAAATAAGATTCATCAACATTGCTTCAAATATTTTAGGGAGAAAGACAATTCATCCCTGATTGATAGAAATGGGTTATTAAAATGTTAGGCCATGTTTATGAGCTCATTAATATGAAAGGAAATGATAGTGTTGTTGTTCATGCTCTTTCTAGGAATATGAAGAACAAAATTCAATATTTTCAGTCTCCTTGATTCTAATTGATTGATTAAATTTCGCTCACTATGAATGGTTAAAGGATCCCAAGATTTCCATCACAATACAACAACTAAAACATTATTCTACTACCTCGCTTGGAAACACATGGAAAAATAAGGAGCCCCACTATCAAATTTGTTTCTATCTAATTAAATAGTCTAATTTTAAATCCATGGTGCTCTCTTAATCCCATGCCTCACTAATAGTACGACATTTTAGTTTTCATAAAACTTATGAACAAATCAAATGTTCCATTTTTTGGAAGGCATGAAGGAATATATGTGTACTTTTGTGGCTAAATGTGAAAATTTCTAGGTAATAATGGAGAAATAGTCAAAAAATAGTAGGCACACTACAAACTCCCCCTATTCCACTTACTGTCTTGATAGATATATCTATGGAATTTATACTTATATTACCCAAATCTATGAATAAATATGTCATCACGCTGGTGGTTAATAGAATTTCCAAATGTGCTCATGTAGCCACCCTCCAAATCGCCTCCAAATCTTCCATAATAAGTCACGTTTTTATGGAAAATATCTTGAAACTATATGGTATGCTCTAATTTATTGTCTCTAAGCATGATATAACTTTCACTAATAACTTTTGGAAAGACTTGTTTAGTCTCCAGGGCATCCAATTGCACCTTAGCACTACCTATCGTTCATAAAATGATGATATAATAGAAGTTTTCAATAAGTGAATGGAATAATATTTGAATTACTTTTGATTTGGACTATTGTCTCAATCGGTTTAGTAGTTACCTCTAAATAAATGTTGGGACAATACAAATTATGATGGTGCAATTCATATGGCTCCTTTTGTAGTCATCTATGGTTAAAACACTCCATTAGTTAACAAAACCTTTACAGTTAAAGTTGAAATTTACACACCCTCAAATTAATTTGGTCATGGATTATAATCAAATGAAGCTACTAGTTCATCACATCACTTCAACCAACATTTTTCTAATGGGGATCAAATGTTTCTTCATATACAACCATAGAAGAAAAGTCATTCAAACTAGACCACTAATAGAAACTTGCTCCAAATTTTTTATGTCCCCAATAGAATCCAAAATAAAATTTATTGGTGGCTTAAAAATTATCACCTCCAAGCCACTAAGGGATCCATCCAGTTCTTCATGTCTCCTACATAAGGAAAATTATTGGATCCAAGTGCTAGGTTCAAACTAGTCTTCTTGAATTAGATGAAGAAGGCTATCCTTGATCAACATGAGCATCATATTCACTAGTGCACAATTAAAAAATTTTCATATATTATAAGGATACACAAATCGAGGATGCCACATGGGAGCCAACTACTATTTTGTAGCAATTTCTACATTTGAAGCCTTGAGGACAAAGTTGTTCTTTGGGGAATTTTGTGTGTGGGGGGGGCATGTCAGGGTTCTAACCTACCTAACCCTTAAATTATAAGGAATACTGTATATTGTTACACAATGAAGGCTAACATTAGTAAATAAGACCTATGTCGTAGTGTGAACACACCTAAATTGTAAGAAGGCTTAGTAGAAGGTTCCACCTACCCAAAAGTTCCTTCCATAGAAATTTCTTAAGGGATATAAGTAGTATATATAGAGTATAGGAATTGTAAAATATGTATTATGGAATCATTTGCAATGGAGGTATACTTTGTTAGTGGTTTCCCCTCCAAAGAGGAAAGTGAACAATGCTAAATTTATTTCATTTTGGATCATATTTTCACTATGCTCACTTGTCTGTTTATTTCTTAAATATATTTGGATTAATAATTGTGCTCTTGATTTGAATAATTATATTTTGTATCCTCCAACTTCTAATTGGTACCCTCTAGCAAACCAAATTGGAAAATGCACAAGTAAATGTGACATTATTGGGAATATTATCAAGATCAACCTTTTCCATTTCAAGCCCAATACCAATCGTTTAATGCTACACCCTATTGGAGATATCAACGACAATTACAATAAGCTTTGTTTCCACCTCTCTTATTTGATATACCTCCTATATAAGGTAATACTCAACGAGCTCCCAAAAAATCACAAATACATTGCACTAAACTTTAACAAATAGATCCAAACCATTTAAAAATATGAGGTGAAAAACTATCAAGATTGCTCATTAAACTCGATGGAATAGAATGAATTAAGCTTACATTTAGTAAGAGTGGTCACAAATACTTCGTCTTCAACTATCATTGAACACATAAAACATATGAACCCTAAATAGTAGGAAAATAAAGAAATAACCTATCAACCTCTCAATAAAACCACCTTACCTTGAGAGGATTAAGTAATGGAAAACCTACATTAACTCAAAAATTAAATTTTTTGGAGAACTCAAGAATCTATGTCCTATTCTAAATGTATACATTAATGAAATTTTGATCAATTATACCTTAATATAGTTGGGAGTAATGATTAATGTGATGGCCAATGACATAATTTTTAGGTTTAATATAATAAAATTGTTATTAAGCACACACCTCGCATATTTCTCTAATTTGCAAACAAATCAAGTGTCAACATAGAAGAACTTTCATAGGATGTTAACATTGAATCTATCATGTATTAATACTAATCAAATTCTTCTAACTACAACCTTTTTTTAGATGATCTAACTCTTTGACAGTAATTTACACTATAGAATACATTTTTCTAATGATTAGTTTTTTAATAGATTTTTATTAAAGCGGAAGAAGAGAATTTAATTATATTTTCATTGAATAAATGGAATTTTATTGAAAATATTCTTAACCATTTTGTGTGATTTATATTTTTTTTAAATAAACATAAAATAAGGAAAATTTAAATGTGACTTATTAATTCGTTACCATTAATAACCATACTACCTTGAAGGAGATTCTCAATCTTTTATTGGTATTGTATTAAAAAAGCTATCTAGTTTAACAATGAATAAACTAGATGGCCACCAAAATAGATGGAAATAATTGATTATGGTTTTGTTGATAATGTTGTAACCGCTAACATTCAGGGGGTCTCCCTGATATGAATTCCCAACTAGACCTCACATAGTTTGGAGTAGGAGCGCCATCCGAAATACAACTTGGTTTCCGAAATAGTGAGTTTTAGTGGTATGCCTTGGCTGCAATGACACGTCGAATGATATACTCGTGACGTGAAAGGAACACATGAGCATGAAATGGATCATAAGTTAGCTTGCAAAATAGTTCACAAGAAAACCATGATTTAAATACATAATAACATGCATTCAACAAGATTCATACTAATGCAAACAAATTAGTTCATAAGCTTTAGCGTAAATGAAATAACATATATTGCAAACATAACAAGAAGAGTCCTACTATATTCACAACATATGCATGAAAACATGTAAGCTTCGTGTTTTTATTAAAGTGAAAGTCCCAAACATACATATAAAACTGACAAACCACTAGGCCCAATAGTGGAACATGAAGCCAACACCTGCTCATCCAAAGAAAGATACTCCCTCTATGCTAAAAGAGAAGCCAAGGCTCTAGACAAAACTCCCTAGCTTTCGATCCTAACCAAAGACGGGCCAAAAGACCCTTACATGGGTTATGAAGGCATATTTATAACATTTGAGATGACTAATCATCTCCCCTTTTTTATTCTTGGGCTTCCCTCATGACTCTTGGACTTCTTTCAACAGTGACCTTTTGACTTCCTTAAAAAATGACTTTTCACAACCCATAATTGACATTTGGAATTTCACTTACAAACTAATTACAAATAGAATATTACAATATTGCTCATACCCATATAAGACAAAATTGGGTAGAGTCAACTAGACAAGCCTAATAAGACAAATAACATGTCAAGCTTGAGTTTGGGGAAACTCCAGCTCAACCACTTCAACTTATAGTTTTTTAGTCACATAGAAATGCCAAGATTTATATTGTGGGATGACTTCTCCAAACTTTGTGAAGAGATCAAGCGGGAAACAGAATCTTGCCTCCATTTCATTTGGGTACATGGTCTTGGAGCTAGTTTGTGTTTCCTTATTTAACAAGAACAACATGGTGTTTAACTTGACAGGGCCACCAATATATTTTTTCATATCATGTTTTTTCACCTCTAAATCTCCCTTGGTTGTGATTTTTTGAACTAGTCCAAGTATTCCTCCACTTCCTTTCTAAGCTTGTTTCTTCCTTTAGCTTCGGCGAGTGTGCTGACTGAAGGGATCTTGTGTGACTTCACCATGAAATCCACAGTGTTGTACAACAGTGCATAAGAGGATTGAATGTTGGTGTGAAAGTGTCGAGCTTCTTATTGATTTGGATGAGCATCCAAATTTTTTCCTTCTCCAACTCGGATTGTTGCCTTGTCACCTTTAACAACTCAAGAGGTGTGCCTCTATACTGCATTCCCCCACTCATGCACAACAATGATGGTTACGTGGACAACCTTGAGAGATTTAGCACTTTCTACATTTCTATTGCATGCCGTGTAGGCGGAAAAATTCTTTGTACATGATGACTAGCTCCTCATAAAGTTTCCTCATAGTGTCTCCCAATTCCGATACTTCACCAAATATGACTTCCTTGAGTTATTTTAAGTACACCTATGTGAGAGATGCCTTCTGAACCTCTGCCTAAAGTTGATCAATTCGTTGCCTTGCAACTTGTAGGTTTTTTTCCATCTATCTGTTCTCAGAAATCAAATGCTTTATGTTTGACTTGGAGGCTCCTACAAAGGCCAAGTTGGTTGCAGAAATAGCTTCTGGATTCTTCCTACTATCCATCACGATCACCTTTTCTTTGATAAAAGCAAGATGCGTGAGGTCGTCTGGGAAGTGCTTCTTCCTTACTTGTACAATATTCTTTTGTAGATCATCATAAGTTAAATTGTTGATATCTATCATCAAACCTTCATCAAGAGGATAAATTTCCTCTTCCTCACCTAGGGCTTGCCCTTCCATAGGAGGAGATGGAGGTTGAATGGTGATATGTTGTGTGGAAGGCATGAGATCAACATATTTATTTTGTTGCTCCAGCTCTACCTCCATGTCGTGGATCAATATTAAGTATTTGATTTCATGGTCAAGTTCTTTGTCCTACAACTGCTTTCTTTCTTCTTCAAGTAGCCGACTTTGTTCTTCTTCTTTAGCTTATGTCAATGTTGTTTCTTCCTCCTCTTTCTTCTACCTTTGTTTTTCCTTTCTTCTTCTTGTCTCTGCCTCTCTTCTTGTTCTTTTTGTTCTTGATCTTCCTTCTGCCTTAATTCTTCTTCCTACTTCTTTTTGCTACTATGGCTGCTTTCAAGATGATTAGGTCTGCTTTCCATTTGCAGCTATGTTCTTCTGCTGGACTGTGCACAACCTTCCACTTCCCCTTTCTGTGCATTATGTTTTTCTTCTCTAATGCTTCTTCTTCTAGAGTTTCTTCTTGCTAAGGAGTGTTCTATGATGTACCTACAAAGATGAATGGTGTGCGAGGCTTAGATGCATTACAACAATTCTTTATCTTTTTCTCCTTAGGCTTGGAATGAGTCTCACTCAAACAAGTGAAATGTATCTTTGCACAGTATTTCTTGCAAACACTCATGGGATTGTACGCATGGTATTACATGCAACCAAATGTGAATTTCGCTATCTCTTTTCCCTTGGTCTCAACAGCCTTCAAATTCTTGATCTCGTACAATCCAATTTGCATAGGAAGAGTGGGCCAAGGTGCTTTCTTCTTCCTCTGAAACTGATAAACCTATGGAAATATGATAAGATACTTCTTGCATGACCAATTTGTTGGTGCCATACCTCGATAATATATGTGAAGACTTCTGACCACCAAACACCCTGATGTAAGTGCCATCCAGTGAGGCAAACCAGTGAGTGAGTTCTGATACTACTTCCATCACCTCAAGGGAAATGAAAGGTGGATCTTCTTTAAAGATCATCTTATATAGTGGTATGAGGAAGTGATAATTCAACTTATCCATGACTCCTTTGTGGCATCACTCTGAAAGCAACTTGCAATAAATGTGTACATCGGTCTCCTTTGGTGACCAATTCCAACTCGTGCCATGAAAATAATTCTGAGCACATATTGTGTCTAGCAATTAAGAAGACATATAGAACTTGGATTTCTTACCCTTGGGATGGTTCTTAGAATTGATTACATGGATATTTAACTGTTGAGCCAACAATTCCAACCAATTGAATGCTTTCCCTTCATTAACTACCTCATGCAGTTTGAATGCCCAGCCTTCGAGAAAAGTCTAAGTACTCTTTTATCGTAGATTCGATAACATAGAACTATCAAGTACTGGAATGCTTTTCTGAGAGACTTAGTGTTGTAAGTTTTGTAAGTTTTGTTGGGTGTCTGTCGGAATTTGGATGGCTCTTTCACCCAACTTTTGATGACATGTTTAGTGCTCAAGTCATTAGTGACTACACAGAAGTAAGAATCCATGTAGGTTTCTAGAAATGATAAGTGATACATAAGATGAAAATCATGTTCCACGAATGAGGCAAGCCTTTTTCTACTACCACTGTTGAGGATGATGCTCTTTGAATCAATATGAGAAAGTTTCCATTTCATAATGTCTGGTTAAGGGAAAGCTAGATGCCTACATGTAATATTATCCAATCATGACTTTTGGACATTAATATAAACCTTTCTGTCTTCAAGATCTCCTTTGTAATTAGTTTTCGTGAATGCATCCTTTAATGTGTGCCATGTTATATATGAATCTTTCTTAATGAACAGTTGGGTGTATGAGAAAACTGGCATGGTGACTGAGGTGCTTTCAACTGCTTCATCGATGATGCTCTCTATGGTGTCTTTGGAGGAATATCTCTTTGTGCCATGATGACAACAACTAATAGAGAGAGACAACCTCAAAATCTTTAATACATGTTTCATAAGATGCAATCATGGCAAGCACAATTAGCTCAAGAAAACTAGTCTATTCTACAAGATCAAGACAACAACTTAGAGACTGGAGGAAAGGATTGTGCAATTTCTGGACTGAGGTTGATAGACTAGGCTCATGAACTATGCATTACGCAATCTCAGTAGACAATGTGACAACTATAGGATTGAGACTTTGCAATGTGTAGTCCCAGCCAGGTAGACTGAAGGAAGATAATGTGCATTGTGCAGTCTTAGTGGCCAGAGCTGAGGGCTGAGGCTTAGCACTACATAATTCATAATTTGGAAAGATATTGATTGTGTATTATGAAATCCCAGAGACCATGCATGAGGCTTGAGCCTAGATGATGTGAATTTCGCAGTTGGAGAGGGAAACTCGTAGCCATGATTGCGCAGATCTATGTGGGAAGGAGTGAGAAAGCGATCAAATATGAGTGTTGGGGTAGAAGGAACATAGATTGAGCTGAGGGGACGATAGATCAGTGAGAACTAAGTGCCAGAAACAAACATGCAAAAGGAAAAACGAAAATTCACTAAGTGACCCAACAGTGACAACTACTGGTGGGCAAAATAAAGAAGTTAATGTGACACTTAGAAAATGTCAATGACGGACTGAATCAACACTTGTGCAAGCTAATACTAGTTAAAACGCTAGATACTATGAAAATAAATAGGCAAAATATCACTCATAGAACCAAAAGCGACAAAAGTGACAGAAAAATTGACAAAAAGAGACACATGCAAAACTTACTCGAAAAAGCACCGCAAACTTAGCCGAAATTTCCTTGATCTCGTTGGGAAGGCTAGAGCTCCAAGATCAAATGTGAAAATTCTCTCTAGAGGTGTTTATTATATAGATCTAGTTGGGTTAGTGTTTCTGATGCACGTGCCTAAAATCAAGGACAAAGCATCATTTGTCTAAAAGTCATAATTAGCAACTTAGTGGACTTAACCACACACTAATTGGGAAACTCCTTTATTTAGGAATGCCAACTCTGCTTTCTTGGGAAACTACCCGTTCACACTGGTAGAAGGGACTGTGCAATTCCCAGGCTCAAGGGAATACGCAGTTCCTTGCCTTAGCGAATTGCACAGTTTCACAAAGGAAGGGAATCTCTTGTGCAATTTCTAAGCTCAAGATTGGCCCGCCTTCCATGATTGCGTAGTTGTGATCCTAAAGGCCCATCATAATTTCCAGAGATAATGGATTGCACAGTTCCAAGTGGGAAGACCGACAATGTTGCAAGGTCAGGGCAGGTGATGGCTTATGCTAGAAAAGGTTCAGATCAGTGTCAAAACAAGTCATCACAAGCACTACATGCAAAGATAAGTCTCCAACATTGGCATTAATGCTTGAAGATAGTGGAAGCTAGGTCTTTGTGGATAGAAGGTAAGCTCCAAAATCAATGCATGAGAAAAATTTTGGAGGGATAGTTGTAGCAACTATAATAGGTTTTTGCAATCAAGATAAATAATGTGCAATGCAAACCTGTTTTATTAACCTAGGGTTTTCTCTTTGACTTTCCCAAGGATTTTTCCTTATTGTGTTGTGAATTGTTATGAGGATTTTCAGCATAAGATACCTGCACAATGAATGTCAAAGGGTGTGCAAAGAATACAAATCCCACTCTTCATCCATCTTATTCTTAAGTAAATAATGGTTCAAGGCACCTCTCAACAAGAACCCAAAGTTGACTATAGACCGATCCATGGCCTTTAATGCCTTATTTTACCTGTCACTAGCAAGATATATCATATTCAGTTTTTAGTTGACCTGTTATTAGTTTACTTTTGACTAAAAAACTTTGAAGTTTTTCCAAAATTTAACATGATAAAATGAAATTTATTATTTTTAAATAAAATTTAAATTCATTTATCTTAAACATTATTGGTTGAAATATTTCACCTCTTATTCTACAATGATGACAAGAGCTACATCAATGTATTATGTCATTAATTTACTCTACCATCCAATTTTAATCTTATAGATATTTCATCATTCAAATTTTTCTCAGAATTATGTTGATTTGGAATCCACACATAAAGTTAAACAATGCCATAAATCAATGATTTGGTGGGTGAATTTTGTATTAAATGTAATAGAGATCTAGTCCTTTGAAATGACACTATGCCTAAAATCAAGGCAACTTTATTTAATATTGTTGTCTCGTAATCATAAGAAACTCTAATCATTTACCGAAACTCTCTTAACATGCCTATACTGAACCTCTCATAACATGCCTATGCCATCAAGACTAAATCACTGACATGCCCATACCGTCAAGAGTAAATTTCTTAATAGATATATGTTATGAAACTAGCTCAAGAAAAAGATAGAAAAGATAGATCAACGCCTTACAATTCAGCCTCTTCGAGGGGGCAACCTCCTTTACATTACATAAATGAACAATTCTTTGATGATTCAAATGACAAAACCTCCTTTCTATATATAGGAGTCTAAGGAGTCACAATCTAACCCAGCCGACCTAACAATAATAATATAAAGCCACAAAAATAACAATAGGGATTCTATGGGGCACAGCAATAACAATATGGGGGCAATAAGGGCACAACAATATTAATAAGGGGTACAACTACAATAGTAATGGGGTAATCACTAGTATTATAGGGACCCAACATGCCCGTCTACTTCAAAAAAGTGTTGTCCTCAACGCTTGAGTAGTTCTGGATACTTCTGTACAAAATTCTCATCCTCCCATGTGGAATCTTCAGCAGATAAGTTCTTCCACTTGATAAGATACTTCGAAATTGATTGATTTCATAGCTGTCGAGTTCTTGTTTCTGTGACTGCTTCTGGTTCTAATATAATTTTTCCTTCCTCGTCAAGTTCTGGAAATATTGTTTGAACTTGAAGCTTGTCGGCTATAACCTTCTTTAAACATGAAACATGGAAGACTGGGTGTAATCGAGAAGCTGCAGGAAGCTCCAATTTGTATGCCATCGTACCAATCTTTTGCAACACCTTGTACGGACCATAATACTTTGGTGATAATTTATT
>APFE031269119.1:0-12439 GCA_000404065.3 Pinus taeda
TTCAGGCCTTGACTTACTCCCGCCTTTTGTCACTAACCCTAGTCCACTTGCCTTTTCATTCTCACTGTGCAAAATTCTTAGTTCTGCTCTGTGAGGGGTTCTTGGCGCCTCTGCTCCTCGCGCCGACGGTGGTTCTTCTGGTGCCTCTAACCTTTCTGCTCCTCTGCTCACTAGTATGATTGTGAGGGTGCCCAGCTGTTACTACTTCACTCTGTAACTCGATTAACTTACTGTTTCTCTGGTTATTTTCTGCTGCAACAAAGTTTATTCTCACTCTGTTAACTCACCTCGGTAATTATGGCAGGGTTCTCTCGGTTCGAACTCCAGCGAGTCGTTCTGCCTCAATCCGGGTTACAAGGTAAGTTAGGGTTCTATGTTAAACCCTGCTTCTCCACCTCTTTCAGAGTCTAATAGATCCGCTCCTCTGTTCTTCAGGTTGTGGCGTCGGTCGTTTGCAATGCCTCTCTTCAAACTCAGGTAAAAATCCAATGCGGTTGCCTATGTTCGTTTACAGATATTTCTTATCGTTTCTCTTGTCTCAAACGCTGACCCATGTCCATATGTTTGTGCAGGTTTCTTGGGCGGTTGGCTGCCATGGCTCGTGCTCCCTGTGCATTATGGATGTAGCCCAAAACCCCTTCCAACTTGGTGTAACGGGTAGGGTCTTGTCCAACTCGGGCCTGCTTGTCAAATTTGTGAACAATCTGAGGGTTTGTGTATGAAATGAGTTCGGCTCTGTTTGCTAGTTTTTGTAAACAATCTGTAGATTTCTGTATTTAATGAACTCGGCTCCATTCGCTGAATGTGGTTGCACTTTGTGGGTTTTTCTCTATCTATTGCTCACGCTTCTAGTTTGTAAACGAACTGTATTAATTGTTTCCTTTTTCCTGAGGACCGTTATATATATAATGACTGTCGTTTTTGACCTGTAATCGACCTGGTCCGTCTTGTTGCTGTGGTTCCGTGGGTTTGTTTAATCGCTTTTCTTGTTTCTTACAATGACTTTAATGATAAAGGAACAGTAGCTTAATGAGCGTTCTAGGTTCAGAGACTTATGGTGCGTTTTGTTTATAAGGGTTTCATTAAATGAATCTCTTGTAGACTGTATATCCAGCATTTATAAATCTTATGGAAAACATTTAAGTTTGATATGCTTGTACCTGCTTTAATGTGATATCGGTTGTCGTTAGTCTGCTCTTCTTTGCGTGGGATGACTCCCCGTAGCAGCGCCTTCTCTTTGCTGTCTGTTAATTCCAGTATTTGCTCAATATTTTGTTTCACATTCGCATGCTTGCTGTACAAGACCTACAATGGTTGCTTAAGCAAAATAACATCAATCGAATAATTTACAGTATGCCTGTTATAACCCTCTTGCAGTAAATGTTACTACAGGAAAACAGTAACAATATATTTATGTGACAGTGGTTCTTTAAACAATACAGTTTTGTTTCTTTTTAGAGGAAATGTATCTGTCCTTTTTTTCATTCCAGGAGAGAGAGTCTTTTTTTTTTTGTCCTTTGCTCTCTGGTTTACATCTGGGTAGCGTAACTGCTCCCACTCTCAGCTAAACTGCTTACCAGAATTTATCCTAACTGTGTAACAGTTTCTTGTACTAAAGACTAATTTATGGTTAACTAATTTCTAAACTTAAAAACAAGATACAATTTTCAATTACCATGGTCTCTAAATGACCTTCTAGGAAATAAAACAAAATAATAAAGAGAATTTAAAACGAATGACAAGTTCTGTTAACCTGGTTCCCTCCATGAGTCAGTCAACCACCTTCTGTCTCCTCAGAGCTGGATGCTCCTGCATCACCTTCCTTTCTAGCTTCTATTACCTTTTGAACCTCCTTTCTTAATTCTTATTCTTATTCTTATTTCATTACCTTTAATTCTTATTCTTATTCTTATTTCATTACTTAATCTAATTATTATTGCTCTAATTCGTAATTTTCTTTAATTCTTATTTTTTATTAATGGATACTATTTTATTATTATCTCTTAATTCCTATTTTACTTTTAATGACCATTTATTTTATATTTTGGAATTGTGCATTCAGTCAATTAATTTTTTTAACTTAATTTTGATTAATGACATGTTGCAGTTATCAATTCATCTTAATATTTTTTTATGAATTTAACTTTGAGCCGAGGTATACTTAATTCTTGTTTCTACCATTCAGTATGATGGGATGTGTAAATCAGTCTACGTAGTTGACACATACCCCTTTAAAATAAAAATAAATTATGTTCTAAAATGAAAAATAATGTTGGCTATAATAAAAAAAAATAATATGATGTAAAAATAAAAACAAATTATGCTCTAAATAGAAAAATAGTATTGACTCTAATAAAAGAAAAGAATATGATGGAAAATAATTAGAAGTAAAAAATATGTGTGAGCAAGTTTGAAAATATATGTTAACTAATTTATGTCCATTTCAACTTCATATATATCTATCTATAGAAAAGAAAATGTTAAGAAAATATATTTTAATGTATTAATAAAAATATTCAATCTGATTATCAATAAAATATTTTAATCAAAATTAATTTTTAGAGATGTACCTTTAAAATTTTTATAAAAATAAAACCATTAATTGTCTCATAATGTCCTTGAGTTATACTGCTATGTTAAAAATTATTTTTCATGTCAACTATGTATATAGTATATATCATTTAAAAAAAATTATGTCAAATCATGAAAAAATAAGTTTTATGGTTAAAAAGTCTTGATATACATGTTATGTAAAATATTTTAATGTCAACTATGTACATATTATATATCATTTAAAAAAAATAATGTCTTTATCATGAAAAATAAGTTTTATGGTTAAAACATCTTGATATACATGTTATGTAAAATGTACTAATGTCAACCATGCATATATTATATATCATTTAAAAAAATTAAAAAATAAGTTTTATGGTTAAAAGATTTGTTTGGCCTTATATATACTTTATATAAGATTTCAAAAATACAATTTAAACAATGAAAAATTGCACATAATAGTATTTTTCCCGCAAAAAAAGTTTGCACGTGAAGAAGAAGAAATCTGATCCCTCTTAGATCTGTACTTAAGATGGATCTATGTTGGTCTTATAAAGAGGCTCGTACTTAAGATGGATCTATGTTGGTCTTATAAAGAGGCTTTTTAACACGAGTTGAGATGGATTTATGTTGGTCTTGTAGAGGCTTTTCAACACTAGTTGAGTGGAGAGACTCATTCTATAGCTCACTGTGAAGGCCATATGTAAGCATGTCCCCCTTAAAATAAAAATAAAATATTCTTTAAATAGAAAATAATGTTGGTTATAAAAAAAAAGGAAAATAAATATGCTATGCATATTTAATTAGTTGTACATATAATTTAATATAATTTCATGTAAAGTAATTAGAAGTAAAAAATTGTAAATAGATTTAAATCTTATACTTTTTAGAATATTTTAATATATTAAAAAAATATTTCAATGTCGTATAGAATAAAATATCCAATATCCAATAGGTTATGAATAAAATATTTTAATATGAATTAATATTGATGTATATTTAGAAATATATTAATAACAAGAAAATGAGTTTAATGTAATCTGCTAAAATAGCTCAATGCACATGTTATGTAATCTTATAACATTCAAAAATACAATTCAAACAATAAAAAATTACACATTGTTGATCCCTCTCGACTCTTTTACTCACATTAGCTCTTTGGCCCCTAATGGTGGTAATCCATTACACAATTCTCTTATGGAAATATCCAACAACTTCATGGTATTCACCCATGGTATTGATCCATGGTATGAGAACTAATGGTATTCATGTGGAATTTAGCATATTTAAAGGGCGAAATTAAACTAGACTAGAACCATTTTAATTTAAGATCTATCAAACACTCTAAAATAAGTTTGCATCTCAAAATATTTGATCATTTTAATTTAAGATCTATGAAACACTCAAATAAATTTGCATCTCAAAATATTTGATTTATCTCCAAACTCAATACATCTAAGATTAAAATAATAAAAAATCTTATATAATTTAGTGTTCATTAACGCAAATTTCCATTAAACATGTGATGCAACATGATTATAATATAAATTATGACACAATTATTCTCTTAGCTGGACAAGAGAAATATGCATTTCAAATATATCTCAAAAATATTTTTGACAAATTTTAACGAACACGACGTACCATTTTCTCAAACCAGATGGATGCTTTTAGTAAATTTTATATAAAAGCATAGTCGTGAGAAAGATTGTTTCTGCAACTGGATATGGTAAATTCCTTTATAGTAATATTTTATATGATGAGAGGCCTTGATTTTTAGTAATATGCGATACGATATGATGTGCGGTTTTGATTAAGATTAGTATACCTATCACCTGAAATTTAGGGAAGCCCTTGAGATTGAAAAAAGGCTGAACAATTTCAATAGAGAAGATGGCTAGAAGGTCAGTAGTTGCTGGCCCCAGCCTTCTCCTCCTAGTCATTTTCTTCTTTTCTTCCCCTCCCTATGCTTAGCTTGATCTTGTTGTCTTCTAAGTTTGTTTCCCCTTGTTCCCCGTATCTTGTGGCCTTGGTTCATTGAGGTGTGGTTGATATAGTTTGAGGTATTTTAATAGCACTTAATTTATGACTCTAATAACATAAGGAAAATAATCTTGAAGCTAATATTTAACTCCTAAATAAATTATTAATTAATTTTAAATATTAAAATATTCTTTCTAACCCTTAAATCACTCTAACATTTATATATTTAATAACGTTTATTAATAACTATTAATTTAAAAATTAATTTATTTTATAATTAATTTAGTTTAAAATATATATAAATATAAGTGTATGAAATAGTCCCTTTAACTTATATTTTGATAAAATATAAAACTAACTATTTAATATATTACTCTAATATTATATAAGTAATTTTTTTACAACAAACTACTAATTACTTATATATATTATATATATATATGATAGCTTTGATAACTAACTATGATGCAGTGCCAACCTGCCTATAACCAGGATCCCTTAAAATCATATGCACCTCAGCTATTAACCCAATAAACTCAAATCAGATAGTCTCATACTCATTTAATTTTGGAACCTCATAAGAGACCTAATTAACTAACCATAGACTCAACTAACATTATTCCACTATGTTTATATGCGTGCCCTTTTTTATTTAACAAGCTGGACCTGGTTAACAACTCTATACATATGAAATCCTTCACTTGTTGACTTGATTATCACCACCATTAATATGCCAGTTCCCTTCCATATTACGGGTCTCCAAAGACCACCGTTCCAATACGTAATTACCTACTCGGTTGATGCTCCCCCACGTTAATCTCTGTGATATTCGCTCCTGTACATAATAATTAAAATAACATGCCATAGACACAATCAATCAATTAATGTTACTCTATGGATTTCCTTCAACATCACGTCTTTCCAACTTGGATTTGGAATCATATAATATACCCAGCAACCATTCGATCACTTTGATTCCGAATTCAGTCAGTCGAATACACAATGAGATTAGCTAGCTCGAATAATGTCAATCGGCTCTGCAACATGATTTAATTCTTCTTTGAAAAGGGGATGTTCGCTCTTCCAAATTCATATGACTACAAATGCTTTCGACAAATTAGACCGGAGGGCTTACTGTGTCTCTAAATAATAGTGATTCCTCCCACTGAAGCCGACATTAGTTCCAACATCACACTGCAACAAAACGAGGCGAGTTTGGAAAACCGGCAAATACCGACAGCTACCTCAATGTGAAATCCGGTAACCCGGTCAGGCCATTACATGATATAAAAACCCATAATTATCCCCACCAACCATCAAACACAAAGAAATTGGAAGAGAAAGTCGCAATCACTCTGTGCAAACAGAGTATTGCTCTAACTGTAATAAATGGAATTAAGGCGACAGGAATATATTTTAACAATAAAAAGAAACGAGCCAACTGTCCAATAATCAATAACGCATCAATTGCGAATAATAAGGCGCTTCCAGTCTTCAATACACAACATAATGAATACTCAATAGGTTTTTACATTAACACACTGTTTTTACATTAACAAATGCAAATAAATACTTACAACCTTTCTTCGTGGCCAGATCTTCAACGTTCATGGCCCTTACAATTTGCTAGAGGACTTACAGCCTTAACTGTTCAACCTATTCTCAACATCACTCTCTCACACTCTCTCTCTAATTTTCAATGCCTTTGAGGCTACATAATTTATAAAACTTAGCATGATCTAGAATCACTCAACTAAAAGCTCTAAGACTCTACATGCAATGCATACATATGGCAAAAAGAATCTCCTCAGCTTTATTCCATCTTTTTCCCTATTCTAAAATAGAAAAACTTTCCTTATCACTTAATGGTCCACATCCACTCCTTTTATGCCTAAAAGCTCTCCTAGTTTTATTTATTTATTTTTAGAAGAACAATTAAAAGCCTAAATATTAAAAGTGACTTGGATTTACGAAACTAATTCCACAATGCATGACCCCTATGCTATTTATTTAACAAATAATTTCCCTTGGCTGAAGCTCCCGCATCAGACTCCCAAGGTAGAAAAAATTCATGATCTCCTGATCATGTGTTCAGATCTATGTTTGCCTGGATCCCATATCTTGTGTTACAACTTTCCATTTGCCGCTGCTTCTGTCTGTTGTTCTTCTCCAGGTCTCCATACTTTATGCTGCTTTGCTCCACTAGCTGCACTCTTGCAATCTTCTGTTGTCTTCCTCTTGCTGCTTCTCTTTTGTTTCACTACTACTGGTTTCTTTCGGGATTCCTTCATCATCATCTGCCTCATCATTTCAATTTCTTTGTCTAGCAATTTTTTTCCAGCATCTTCATTTAGACCTGTACTCACAAAACAATTGTTAGAAAAAAAAATATAAGGCTTCAGCGCCCCCATGGATTTTGCTGCTACCAGTGTTGTCTCAGTTGCCACCATAAATGTCACCCCACATGTTGCTCTAGCTGTCACTATGGATGTTGCTGCCTCCAAAACTTCCTGTCCCTTTGCAACATTCCTTTTCTTGTCACTTGCAATTTCATCTACAATTTCATCTGCAACTTCATCTGCAACTTTTCCCTCTGGTTCAGATGTCTCCAGCAAATATTTCAGCGCATAAGTCCTCTGTCTCTCCAATTCTCTTCTCTAGAGATCTAGTTTTCTATACAATTCAACAACTTCATTAGGAGTAGAACTTGGAAACTTCACACAATTTTCTATACCTTCAACAACTTTTGACCAATCATCAGCTGGTCCTTCTTTCTCTGCATCAATATCCTAATTAGATTCCTTCTTTTGCATCTCCTTCAGATTCAACTCTTCTTGGACAAATTCTAAAGCTTGTTCATCTCCCTGTTCTGTACCTGCAAACATACGCAACTCATTAGTTTTTAAATCACAAGACTTTTTAGTCCTGACTGCTTCCTTCAACATTTTCCTTTTAATATATCTGCATGTGGGATTTTCAAACTCCAACTCTGGTGCAAGAACTCTAAGTCCCTTTTTTAACAAGGAAATCACAATTTGCCTCAACCTCCTCTGCAACTATCGCCAAATCACTCTCTTTCCCTTCAGTGGAAAGATCCATTTTCCTTTCCAATTTTCCCTCTCTTGTAGCCATTCTTCTAGTACCTGCAATTGTACCTTTATTTCTGCAATCTCTCTTTCTCGAACCTCTGCAGTCATCTCATCTATGTGGCATTTCTCTGAACCTCTTCTTCCTCTAGAAAAACTCCCTTTGCCTCTGACAGACTGCTTCCTCATGAGTTTCTCACTCACCATGAGTTGTAGTAGCCTCTGCAACAGCAATCTCTCTTGCTGCAACTTACCTCACCAAGCTCTCCTCACTTAGTCTTTTGGTAAGTATTGGTTCACTGCCCCTGGAACCACTTGAGCACTCCTCTCCTCTCTCTAGGCTATCTCTTCAACTCACCTTCTTCTTTTTCATGACACTGCAATTGTCCTCCCTATCCAACCTTCAGCTGAATGCCAGGTTCACTGCCACCTTCTCTGCAACCATAAACTTCATTTACAAAATTCAAATCAGAAAAGTAATCTCACCTCTTAAGATCTTGCATGATCTTGTCTTCTTTCCTCTTCTGCAATCATGTTCACTTGTGTAGTTTGAATATCATATTTAAAAATTGTTCATCACACTTTAGTTCAAAAAAGAAAAAACAAACATCTTCAACTGAGCATTCTAGCTCTAATACCACCTGATGCAGTGCTAACCTGCCTATAACCATGATCCTTTAAAATCATGTGCAGCTCAGCTATTAACCCAATAAACTCAAATCAGACAGTCTCATACTCATTTAATTTCGGAAGCTCATAAGAGACTTAATTAACTAACCATAGACTCAGCTAACTTTATTCCACTATGTTTATATGCGTGCCCTTTTTTATTTAACAAGCTGGACCTAGTTAACAACTCTATACACATGAAATCCTTCACTTGTTGACTTGATTATCACCACCATTAATACGTCAGTTCCCTTCCATATTACGGATCTCCAAAGACCACCATTCCAATACACAATTACCTACTCGGTTGACGCTCCCCCACGTTAATCTCTGTGATATTCACTCCCACATGTAATTATTAAAATAACATGCCACGGACACAATCAATCAATTACTGTTACTCTGTGGATTTCCTTCAACATCACGTCTTTCCAACTTGGATTTGGAATCATATAATATACCCAGCAACCATTCGATCGCTTTGATTCCTAATTCAGTCAGTCGAATACACAATGAGCTCAGCTAGCTCGAATAATGTCAATCGGCTCTGCAACATGATTTAATTCTTCTTTGAAAAGGGGATGTCTACTCTTCCAAATCCATATGACAACAAATGCTTTCGACAAATTAGACCGGAGGGATTACTGTGTCTCTAAAGAATAGTGATTCCTCCCACTGAAGCCGACATTAGTTCCAACATCACACTGCAACAAAACGAGGCGAGTTTGGAAAACCGGTGAATACCGACAGCTACCTCAATGTGAAATCCGGTAACCAGGTCAGGCCATTACATGATATAAAAACCCATAATTATCCTCACCAACCATCAAACGCAAAGAAACTGGAAGAGAAAGTCGCAATGACTCTGTGCAAACAGAGTATTTCTCTGACTGTAATAAATGGAATTAAGGCAACAGAAATATATTTTAACAATAAAAAGAAACGAGCCAACTGTCTAATAATCAATAACGCATCAATCGGGAATAATAAGGTGCTTCCAGTCTTCAATACACAACATAATGACTACTCAACAGGTTTTTACATTAACACATGGTTTTTACATTAAAAAATGCAAATAAATACTTACAACCTTTATTCGTGGCCAGATCTTCAACGTTCATGGCCCTTACAATTTGCTAGAGGACTTACAACCTTGGCTGTTCAACCTATTCTCAACATCACTCTCTCACACTCTCTCTCTGATTTTCAATGCCTTTGAGGCTATATAATTTATAAAACTTACATGATCTAGAATCACTCAACTAAAATCTCTAAGACTCTACATGCAATGCATACATATGGAAAAAAGCATCTCCTCAGCTTTATTCCATCTTTTTCCCTGTTCTAAAATAGAAAAACTTTCCTTATCACTTAATGGTCCACATCCATTCATTTTATGCCTACAAGCTATCCTAGTTTTATTTATTTATTTTGAGAATATCTAATTCAAAACCTAAATATTAAAGTGACTTCGAATTTAGGAAACTAATTCCACAATTGCATGACCCCTATGTCTATTATTTACAATAATTTCCCTTTGGGCTGAATGCTCCCTCATCAAACTATTAATTTAAATTAATTTATTTAATATTTAGTTTTTTTATTATTTTAAATTATATTTATAATTATAAGTTTATTAAATGGTCTATTTACTTTTATTTTAATAAAACCAACTAAATTAACTTATTTAATTAAATAAAGGTTTTACTCCTAATCAAACTAACAGTTCCCTGGTCAAATTTAGCCGTTAGTCATTATAGTCGTTACCTGGTCAAGAAATATAGCCGTTGGATATTCTGCTCTGACTATTTAATTTGCAAAGCGAGATCTGTTCATTCAACTTGTCCTAACAATAAACCACACTGATTGGTTCAAAACGCGTTGACAAAAGCATCCCGATGTGATTTCGCCGAATAATCTTCTCTAAAATTTGATATGGATCACAGAAGCCTAAATTCAATAACTATAAAAATGTAAAAAAATTACTTATAAATATAAAAATTAGACAAAAACTAAAAAAAATTAATGCAATTCTTTGTTTTTAAAAAATATATTTAGAAATCAAAATGACATAATTTAACAAAAATAAAAAATTTAACCACACCACTAAAATAAAAACATTTTTTTTTTTTTTAATATAAAAAATATACAATAACTAAAAATAATTACATTTAAAAAAGAAAACAATTAACAATAATTAAAAATCAAACAAAAACTAATTAAGTTTAAAATAAAAAAGAAGAAACAATTTTTAAAAAAATTGAAATTAAAAAAAAAAAAATTTTAAATTAAAAAAAAAAAAAAACAATAAAAAATAATAAAAAAGGTATGGGAAAAGCTATTCATTTTACCGGGGCGGGACTGCAACTTGAACTAGGGTTGGATTTGGCGCTAGGGTTTTGACTTAGGGTACCATGGCAGGATGCGTAGGGGGGAGTGTTGCTCCCTCCTACAGTTAGGTAGTTACAGAGGGAAGTAAGGACATAGGAAATAAGCATTTCAGAAAACATCTGGAGAAGGTATTAGAGGCAAGAAGCAAGGGAACATTGGGATGAAATGGAGTTCAGAATCAGGAAGGGGATCAACAGGAAACAAGTAAGGAAAAGGAGAATGGAGTCAGCAATGAAAAACCTACTTCCATCAAACCTACTGGGGTCTGCGAACCCAAGTCGAGCATTATTCCTTGGGTCACATTGAGAGATCCAGTGATACAAGTGCATAGGGATCATATGATGGAACATGCGATCATATGTAAATTCATGGGGTTATGGACGACGAAGAGGGCGTTACACATCTGGATAAGGAGCCCTTGGAAGCCAAAGGGGGAAATACACCTACATCTAGTTTCTAAGGACTTCTTCACAGTGGTGTTCACAAGCCTAGAGGACAAAGATAGAGTGTTCAAACGGGGGGCATATTTCTATGCTACAGCAAGACTCTACATGTTGCCATGGATGATGAACTTTGTCGCGAAACATGAGACATTCACATCGGTATCAGTATGGATCAGACTATACTCCCTTCCTCTGGATTATTGGCTACCAGAATCTCTGAAAATAATAGGCAACAAGCTGGGGCATTTTCTAAAGATCTCAGAGGCAACTCTAAAAGGAAAATATACATCCTTTGCCTGAATATGTGTGGAAATGGACTTATCTGGAGCCCTTCCGGAAGTAATAATTTTAGAAGTGTATGATGAAGACTGGATCCAGACTGTGGACTATGAGCACATCCCATTTAGGTGCCACAAATGTCATGAACATGGACATCTATTCAGAGACTGCCCAACAATCAATATGAAAGGTAATGGGAAAACTACTGTGGATAGAAATCAAGAGGGATTCACCAAGGTCGGGGGCAAAGGGAAAGGGGGTAAACATCTACAAAAGAAGATAAATGAGGACATACATACAAGACACAACAGTTTCAAGATCCTAGAGGAAGAAAACGGGAACAAGGATATAGTCTAGGACATGGAGAACTTAACCGAGGAGCAGGAAAAGGTAGATCATACAGAGGATATCACAGTAAACAACCAGTGAACGGATGACCTCCCAAGCTATATGGAGATCAGTAGGGACCATGAGATGACTCCAAGTGAAGCAGGAACGAAGGACCATGAACTACAAGAGATTCTAGATAGGGAAAATCTAGATCTAGAGAAATTTCTGGAACAAGGGAAGAACATAGGAGTAGACTCCTATCTAGTCAATTTACCATATTAAATTGCTCTACATAAACTGTCAATCTGGGTATCGTAAACTAATGAAGTGTGGTGCACCATATGTGCTTAGTTAACCTTTTTCTTACCTCGTGTTTATAATTTTTTTTTAAGTTTTGTTTTTTGTGATCTCCTAAAGTTGTCTAATGCCAAATGGAATAATTTAGGTCTTAAGAATACTTTTAAAGGTCAAGTATGGATGTAGATTTCAAGACAAGGTTTATGTCCCTAATGGTAACCTCCAAAACTTAGCACTTCAAAAGATCTCAAAACATGTTATTGATGGAATTAGTACTTAAAAAAGTGTAAGTATTCAGCTACTTCAATCAAACAAAATATGAAATATTGATCATGAAATCACTGTCTTTGCTGCTTTTCTAAATACGGAAATAAAAGTTAAGTTATTGCACTCAAAGAAATCCAAAAA
>APFE031269121.1:19383-50146 GCA_000404065.3 Pinus taeda
CTTGGTGTTGTGCAAGTTCCTCCCAGGGTCCAGCAAGAGTTTTCCTCTACTTTGACAAGCTCACCCACTTCCAAATGAAACAAGAAAGGATGGTAATCTCTCCTCACAAGCTTCTAAAAAGGAAGTCCTAATTCCAGCAGCATCTACCCTTTGGAATGTTCAGCTTTCAACCTCCCCTCCTTTGGCCCAATGCCTGTATTTATAGTGTTCTAGAGGAAGTTATTCAGGTCCAACATCAATGGGATACTCCCTCTTTTGGATGGGGTAGCTCCTCTCTTGATAGGATAAGTTCCTCTATCATAGGGATGCATGAACCATCTGGAGGCGCTCAATATATGTCAAACACTCTTCTAGAAAGCTCTAGAAGTGACCACAAGTAACTTTTTTAAGATGAAACTCGCACCTTTTGACCTTTACGGGAGTACGCACCCATCCCTTGAGTTACAGAGCGTACAAGTATGCAGGTAAAATGAGCTTGGGATGCGTACACGCAGGCAAGGTAGAGAGAACCTGCGTACCCAGAGATAAACATGATTTTTAATGACTTTCTCTCTTTTTGAAGTTTGACATGGAGAGCAGAGGTATAAGGCTTGACAAGGAGGATAATATGACTATTGATGGAGCCATATTAATTACAGATAGTCATGGTGACAAATTTCAGTGTAACACCCTTCACCGCAAAGCCTTTAGGTTCCTTCATGTAGATCTCCTCTTCCAGATCCCTGTGAAGAAATGTTGTCTTCACATCCAAATGTTCTACCTCAAAATCAAAACCCGCAACAACAGATAAAAGTAATCTAATAGAAGCTACCTTGGCAACAGGAGAAAAAATATCACCAAAATGAATTCCTGGCACCCGAGAATAACCTTTTGCTTCCAACCGAGCTTTGTATTTCTCCACCTTTCCTTCTGCATTTGTCTTCTTCTTGAACACCCATTTGCTGCCAATGGGTTTCCTTCCAGTCGACAACTCCACTAGATCCCAGCCTCATTTTTGTGAAAATATGCCATTTCATCAACCATGGCCTCTTTCCAGAGTTTTCCATCCTTTCAATCTACTACTTCCTTCACAGTTCTAGGATCATCATCAGTAACAGATAAAGAAAAATTTGAACAGAAATCATATGGACTATACCTTTCTGGCTGCTTTCTTTCTCGAACTGATCTTCTCACACTTAGAGTTTTTGGTTCTTCATCTTCGAATTCCTCTTTTATTATAGAGTCTGATTATTCCTCCTTAAGCTCAAACTCTATCTTCTCAGGTTCCTTTGGTTTGACTTCATGTTTAATAACATCTTTCACTTCTCTAAATGCCACATCTTGGTTGTACACAACCTTCCTTGTTATTAGGTTCCAAAGCTTATAACCTTTTAAACCATCCTTATACCAAATAAGGATGCACTTTTCATATGTACTATCCAACATGGTTCTTTTTTCCTTTGAAACATGTACATATGCATCACATCCAAATACCCTCAGATGTGAAAGAGAGGGTTTCTTACCAGTCCATATCTCTTGTGGAGTCTTATCCTCCAACGTTGATGAAGGTGATCTGTTGACTAGGTAACATGTTGTCTCCACCGCCTCTACCCAGAATTCTTGTCCTAGCTCGGCACCACTGAACATGCTTCTTTCCCTTTCCATCAATGTCTTGTTCATTCTTTCTGCAACTCCATTTTTCTCAGGTGTGTATGGAGTAATCGTTTGTCATATTATACCACACTTCTTATATAATTCTTCAAATTCCTTGCTGCAAAACACTCCATAGTTATCTAACCTCAACACCTTTATCTTCTTCTCTATCTGGTTTTCCACAAAGCCTTAAATTCTTTAAACTTATCAAAGCCTTCAGATTTATTCTTAAGGAAATATATCCATGTACTCCTTGAGAATTCATTTCTAAATGATACATAGTACATAGACTTAGCTAGTGATGGAACCTTCACAGGTCCAAACACATCACTGTGCATAAGCTCTAATATCTATTTCAGCCTCTTATCACTAGAGGGGAAACTCACTCAATTCTGCTTCCCATACACACAATCTTCACATAAATCAAAATCCAAAGAACTATTACTCATACCTTCTACCATACCTTTACCATGAAGTATTCGAAGGCCCTTCTCTCCAATATGTCCAAGCCTTTGATGCCATAACATGGTCTTCTCTCCAGAGACCACTAGATCTTCTGCTCCACTTTCAGGAACCATGGAGCTATTACACCCGTCAACAACAGTACTACCTTGCAACTTGTACAGAGTTCCAACCCGAACTCCCCGCATCAATACCAGTGCTCCCCAAACCATCTTGCAGGTATCCTTCTTGAACACTATTTTTACACTTGCATCATCTAGCTTGCTTATAGAAATTAGATTTTTGGCCAATGCAAGAATATGTAGAATACTAGGAAGTGTTCTAACCCTTCCACCTTGCAACTTCAACTTTACTTTTCCACGACAACAATTATAACCTTCCTATCATCCCCTAAGAACACATCACCACCATTGTATTTCTCATACTTACAGAACCACTCTCTATGGGGAGTGAAGTGAAAGGATGCACCTGAGTCAATCAACCATGCCTCATGATCTACATGTGTACTTGAAGAAGCCAAGTACACATCCCCAACTTCGTCTGAGGTGGTTTTCTCCTTTGCAGAAGGAGCATCATTAGATCCCTTTCCTTTGTCAAGAGCTTTAGATTTAGATTCCATTTTGTATTACCCTTCATTTCCACATTTCCAGAAAACTACCTTTACAGGTTTTCCTGGAGATTTAGATCTCCCTCTAGATTTAGATCTCCCACTCGATGACTTATTTTTGTTTCTATTCTAGGACCGTCCTCGTACAGACAAGGCATCACCATTCTAGCTCTCCATATTTTCCATCTCATCTCCTTCATTAACACAGATGAGACTATTACATCAAACTGCAAAGCAGTTGCATTGCTACTTATTGCAATAACCAGACTATCCCATGAATCTAGTAGAGAGCACAAAAAATTGATGCACTTATCTTCATCTAAGATTTTAATATAAACAAACAATAACTAACTTACCATAGTATTAAATGCATTCAGATGCTCTATCACCAAGTCTCCCCTTTCATCCTCAAGTTATACAGCTTTTTTTGTAGGAACAGTTTATTCACCAGAGACTTAGATTGGTACAAAGTTCCTAACTTGTCCCACAAAACCTTCATCGTAGCTTCCCCTGATACATTCAGCAATACTAAATTTGAGACAAAAAATTGTATTGTTCTCTTTTCCTTTCGATCCCACTTCTTCCATTCTTCATCAGACACTCCTGTTGGTTTGGTACCTGGATCTACCGCGATCCACTGATCTTTATCCACCAACAGATCCTCCATCTTAATTTTCCATAACTCAAAACTCTGACTATTAAATTTCTCGATCTTTATCTTTCCACTGTTTACCATCTTCCTTCACCACCATAATCGATCCTGTAGATCTCCCACTGAACAAGGTCTACCACAGGCCCGAGAAAAACCCCTCAGCAACAAAGGCATCCCCTAGAAGCCAAAACAGCTCCAATAACAAATGTAGTTTTTAACCCCATACAAAAATTAGCTACATACGAATTCTAAGAACAAAAAATAAACAATGCGAGAATATAACACATATCCATAGAGATTTCCCCTAGATCCCAAAACTGGGACTACCATCTTGATTTTTCATTATATTCCTTTCAATGTTACAACACATATTTATACATGCCAAAGCATCCAATACCATGGATCAAAAACCATCTTGTCCAAAACCATGGCCTGAAAACCACTGCGTCCAAAACCATGTGCGAAAAACCATACACAAAACCATAGGTAGGTCCGCCCAATCTAATATAGGGTCCAAAAAAAATCCCTAGGGCGTTGCCCTGAACCCTGTAGAGGGGGGCTACCCACCCCCCTCAAACCCCCTAGACAGGGGGGCTACCACCTACCCCCCCCCCCCCCCCGCCTGTGCAATCAATGCAACAAAGGGGGGCCTAACCCCCCAATTAGCTACGTGGGCTAGTCGTGGAAAGAATATAACACTAGTGACCCAGTTATAACACAGCTTGATAGCCTACTAGGGGTAATTTTGACTACATCAACTCTTAACTAGATATACAAAATAGACTCTTCTAGAGTATATTACATCACAAAAACGTGGCTATCCCTTTTCCATGGATAATGGGGGCTGACGTGGCATCCTCCCAAACTATAAGTGTGAAAACAAGAAGGTCAACTTCTGAGTGGCATAACTTTTGCATACTGGCTCTGATTAACGCAATTCTTACACCATTGGAAACATTTCTATGTGTAGAATAGCATGAAAAGGTGTTGCACTTAAGAAATAAGTTTTTAACGAATTTAGGCTTCTGTGATCCATATCAATTTTGAGAAGAATCTTGGGAAAAAAATCACATAGAGAAATTTTAGTCGACGTGTTTCGAACCAACCAGTGTTGTTCATCGTCAGGACAAGTTGAATGAGCATTTTTCTATGCATTATAAATAGATTAGGCAGAATATCCCATGACCAAATTTCCAGATCAGGTAACAGCTAAAATGATAACAGCTAGATTTGACCAGGAAACAGCTAGCTAGACTATGAAGGGCATAATTATAAATACATGTTAGAAAAAGCGAGTATCATAAAATAATTCAAGTAATAGAAATTAGTTAATTATATTTTAAATCAAATATAGTTAAAGGGACATTTAATTCTTAATCTAAATTAAGTAAATACATGAACAAATTAATTAGTTATCAAATGTTTATAAATATTAGTTAGTTTTAAAAGTTAAAATAGAATAATCTATAAATAGTTAACTCTATTTTAATTATAAGCCGAAAGGACATATGTTTATGAATATATATTAAAATAAATGGATTAGTTTGGAATTCAAAGTCAGAGAGTAACCCTATATAAAAATATTAGAGAAATTACAATATTAATTAATAGATTAAGGTGTAAAAATTAGTTTAAAAAATTAAAAAAATAATATAGTATATATAATAAAAATAAAATAGGAATAGTCAAAGAGTTTAAATAAATAAATATTAGCGAATTCAAGTATTAAAAAATAAATAAATAAAAACAAAAACAAAAATGCTATTTTTAATTTGATGGTAAAGGAGTTTAAATAAATGTAAGAGAATTCAAGAATTAGAAAAAATTTCCATACCAAAAAAGAATAGATAAATAAAAATTTTAATTTTAATTTGATAGTAAAGGAGTTTAAATAAATATCAGAGAAAAAAAAAAGACTCAAGAGAGAAAACGACTAGGAGAAGAGGGCCAAGACCCATCAACTACTGATCTTCCAGCCATCTTCTCTATTGAGATTGTTTGGCCTTTTTTCAATCTCAAGGGCTTCCCTAAATTTCCAGTGATGGAATTGCGACACTCTAACAATCACACTAGCTTCTTCGATGCAGACATGGTGATTAGTTTTCTCCATATGCTCTACTAAAGCAGAAGACTTAGTTCTCATATGCTTGAGGTCGGCTGCGTGCTCACTAATCCTTTGGTTAATGGAGCGACCAGTCTCACCGATATAGGGGGTCCCACAAGAATAAGTAATAATATAAACACCTTTCATGTCCTTGGGGTCAATAGGATCCTTCACAGATCTGAGGGACTTACGAATGGTGTTAAGAGGTCTAAAGGTTGTGGGGACATTATGCTTCTTAAGAATCCTCACAATCCTATCCGTGGTCCCTTGAACATAAGGAAATGGACACCAGGAATCCGTTCCTTAGGTTCTCTTCTGGATAACGAATTTCTAGCTGCTTTGAGGAAAGCCTTTTGTCCCAAATGTCTGCTATAACCATTCTCAACAAAGACATTAAGGAGATGGGACTTCTCCTCATCGAAGCTCTTTTCAATAGAGATCCTTAAGGCATGAGTCGCTAGGGTGTTGAGAACCCCCAACTTCTGGGCAGGGAAATGGTGGGAACTAGCATGAAGATACTACTCTGTATGAGTTTTCTTGCGAAACACTCGATGGGAGAGGGAACCATCCTCATTCTTAGATATAAGAATGTCAAGGAACGGGAGGCAACCATCGAACTTCTTGTTCCTTAGTGAACTTGATGGCCGAGGATTGATTATTGAGATGATCGAAGAAGAGATCTAACTCCTCTTGGCCATGAGACTAGATGACATTAGTGTCATCAACATAACGCTTCCAAAGCTTGGGTAGGCGACGGGCTGAATTCTCATTTTTTTTTTTAAGGATGGTAATTTTTCTAATTCTTGAATTTTTTTTTTCTCTGATATTTATTTAAACTCCTTTAATTAAAATTAATATTTTTGTTTCTATTTTTATTTATTTTAATACTTGAATTCGCTAATATTTATTTATTTAAACTCTTTGACTATTCCTATTATTTTATTATTATTATATATATATATATATATATATATTATTATTATATTATTTTTATTTTTAAACTATTTTTTACCCTTAATAAACTATTAATTAATATTGTAATTTCTCTAATATTTTTATATAGGGTTACTCTTTGACTATGAATTTGAAACTAATCCTTTTATTTTAAGATATATTCATAAAAATATATGTCATTTTAGCTTATATTTAAAATAGAATTAACTATTTATAGATTATTCTATTTTAACTTATACAACTTACTAATATTTATTAACTATTTGATAACTAATTAATTTATTCATGTATTTACTTAATTTAGATTAAAAATTAAATGTCCCTTTAACTTATATTTGATTTAAAATATAATTAACTAATTTCTATTACTTGAATTATTTTATGATATATTAACTCGTTTTTTCTAACATATATTTATAATTATGCCCTTCATAGTCTAGCTAGCCGTTTCCTGGTCAAATCTAGCTGTTATCATTTTAGCCGTTACCTGATCTGGGAATTTGGTCATGGGATATTTTGCCCGATCTATTTATAATGCATAGCAAGATCTACTCATTCAACTTGTCCTGACGATGAACCACACTGGTTGGTTCGAAACGCGTCGACTAAAATATCTCTATGTGATTTTTTGCCGAAGATTCTTCTCAAAATTGATATGGATCACAGAAGCCTAAATTCATTAAGATCGAAGTAGTGAGAGAGGGATGAAGATAGTGAGGCTAGAGGGAGATTTTCCAGTCCGGTGAAGTGCATAGCAGAGAGGCAATGAATGCCACAGAGAGGCAGCGCAAAGTAGAGAGGCAGCCAAGTGCTTCAAAGGGGAAGTCATATTTTGCTGGGCAGAAGCAGTGATTGTAATGCACCACTTAAATCTTATCCTACAAATTTTGTTAATATTTACATTATCTAGAAATATTGAGAAACATTGGTCTAATATAAAATTCATGATTTCCATTATTCAAATTCCCCACTTACCTTCTCCAATTGAATATTAGGTAGGATATGGTCTCCTTCCATTATTTCATAATATATGTATTCATTTCACATTACCCAATGTACCCTCACATTTACTAAGGAGAAGACATGGTCCTCTCCATGTAATTACATCTCACATTCCCCAATGTACCCTCACATTTACTTGGGAGAAGACATAGTCCTCTCCATTATCAATATATATATATATATATATTCATTTCACATTCCCCAATGTACCCTCACATTTACTAAGGAGAAGATATGGTCCTCTCCATGTAATTACACCTCACATTCCCAAATGTACTTTTTAGATTTACTTGGGAGAAAACATGATCCTTTCCCATTAAATTCTCAATTTTATATTCATCTCACATTTCCAAATGTACTCCTAGCTTACTTGGGAGAAGAGAAGTCAACTGTAAGGATGGATGAGAAGTTAATGACATTAATGAGAGGTGGTTGAGATGGAGAAGGGAAGGAGGGTATAAAAGGGAAGGGGGAAGGAAGAAAGGGGGAGGTTGGGTTCTTGCTTATGATTATGGGGGTTGGTTGTGATTGTTTGGACTTGTTATGATTTTGGGAGACCTTGGAAACCTATGGAGGTTTCTTGGCTTTAAGAGGAGGAAAAGTATTGTTATTTGGTTTTGCACATTCTTCTTGAGGACACACTATATCTGGTTGGACTTGGGCATGGAGGGCTAGGGAACCTGTGGAGGTTTCCTGGGCTAGGAATTTGTTTCCTAGTTGGCTGGGAGGTAAATCTGGTTGGGTCGGTGAGAAGGAGCGTTCAGCTGGAGCTCTATGACAAAGGTATCATCATCAACTGCTGGAATAGGTATTTTTCCATGGACTACTCTTGTTAAGTTGATTTCAATGGAATGCTCACCTTAATTTATGTTGCTTATGATAAAATGATAAGATGTTAAATGTTTAAAGCTTTGTGAGAAGGTCAGCAAGCTCCTTTTATTACTTTTAAATCAACAAGAAAATAGACCTGTTAGTGTATAATAGATTGAGGCTCTAATAATAGGAATCAGGTTCTTACATATTTCCAGTGAATATTAATATTTTTTATATTATTTATTAAGTAATTACAATTTTTTATATTGGTTGAGTAATAAATTATATTTTATTTTTTTATTTTTATAAAATTTAAATAAGTTTATAATTTTTTAAATGTAGTTTAATGATATGATGTTTTTTTATTAATATTTTTTTTCCAATTTTATTTAAAATTTGAATTGTAGGTTTGAACTATGTAATTCGGATAATCTAAATAGTCCAAGGGTTTTATATATTGTTAATCTATTTATACATTAAAAAGACAAGTTAAACAATGTAGTGTATATTGATTTATGGTGATAAAATTAAAATTACTTTTTTTTTGACAAGATATTAAATTTTTAAATCATGGTTTGAGTAGTATATGATTTCATGTGTTGAGATTAAAATTAAATGATATTAGCCCATAGAAGATAACTCAAGTAGTATATGATTTCATGTATTGAGATTAAAATTAAATGATATTAGCTCACATAGACAAAAAACCACTTGGTGGCAATGTGAAAAAGAAAAGAAAAACCAATGACATTGCCACCACAAGACTCTTGTGCAATAATATGCCAAAGTACTTCTATTTAATGCTCGACCAAGGTGTGGTATTCCGGCAAAGTTCTCCGCCCATTGGGCATTATTGAATAGAAATCATGACAGTAAACCACTCCCCACCCACACTCATTAAATACATAGCCATAAATCACGAAATACTCTGAGTATAGTTCAACAGATTGTGGTTGCACGTTTGTAGTTTTAATTTTTTGCCACTGATTTTTTTTTTACTAGGTCGCACAATTTATTGTGAAATCTGTAGTAGTGTATCTCTCAATTTTTTGTTGTATTGTTCTAAAGGATTTGGGTAATGATCGGTTGTGGCTTAATGAGTCATTGTTCCAGGTAGTCTTCACATGAAGTTGCATAACTAATCTACTTTGAGTATGAGCAGGTATTGTCACTTAGAAAATTTAAAATAGAGTTCTCTCAATATTATGTTTTTGTTTTGTTTTGTTTTCCCACCTGTTATTTGTTAAGCTAGTAACACAACACATCAATGCATGCAACCCACTGTTAAATATTGAAATTTATTTTCAAACATAGTTCACTACTTTATATTTTTAATCATTATTTCATTAAATTGTTCATTACATGTTAATGTCATCAATAAAATAAAATGGTGAAACAATTCATATATCTATATGAAGGTAGAATAATAATTAGTAGCTTTTGCTATTTCATATGTGTATAATTTTTGTTTTGCATAGAATATTCCATATTGAAAAGTGAGGTATCATTATTAAATTAAATATGTATTTTTTTTATATTTCAATTTAAAAATTTCTTATTAATTTAATCATCCAAAGTAATGATTTTCTTAGTAATTTAACCCAATAGAATATTACAACCCAATCAATGGCTTTCTTATTAATTTATCCACATAAAATCATTATAACCCAACTAAACTAAATAAATAAATATTGAAAAAATGTTTCACAAATTACAAATCTTTAAAAAAAACATTGAAATTTATTGATATAAAACTAAATCAAACCAAACCAAATTTTAGAAATAAATATGAACAGTACCAAATTTTTTAGACAAACAATTAAGATGCCCATGTAAGAACTATATTTGAACAAGTTTCTAAATATGACACTCTAGACAAACAATTTGGATGTCCATGTAACAATTATGACAACTATATTTGAACAAGTAATTGTGCATGCCAAGGTTTAGGTTTGAAAACAATCCATAATTATTCTCATGATGATTATTTCCATATCAATTACTTTTTGCATAAGAGATAGGTAATAAGCAACAACACTGCATATTGCACTTGTTTATTATCTGATAGTTTTAGGCCTAACCACAATATCAATGGTTGCAAATATAATTAAATGTTATTATTTTTTAGCTAATGGTTGAAAATATAATTAAATGTTATTATATTTGAGTTTTTTCCTTTTATTAATGAGATAAATTTAAAATATTATATTAATTAATTTTCTAATTTATTAATAAATTTGAATTGTTTTAAAATAAGTAAATAAGTTTCTTAATTTAAATATATAATAATTTAGATGCATTTGATTTATGATGTAAGGCATTCCCTTTGAGAAGAACTCCCTCCCGTGCCACAGATGCCCTCATGCACCATCAGATCATGTGTTAGACGATTAAAGACTGATCTGTCGTCAGATTTTTGTTGTTAATAATTAAAGAGTATTTGTTAATAATTAATAATAACATGCTCGTAGCCCTTAACATTAACAAAGTATTTTTTAATAACATTATTGTTAACCAACATCCAAATAAGCCAACGACAAATTTGTTATTGTTAATGTTATTGCCCGAAACTGTTCACCCATCTGTGTATGATCCTATACGGTACATCTGCTGGAATACCTATTCACAAACAATTAGAGAAGAGAAATGCAGGAAAAGGGAAAACAAAAGATGGAGAGAAGCCTCTTATCTAGGCACGAGCAATTGCAGTGTTGTTGACTTTTTTTTGGTTTTTGGGTTGATCCATGAACTCCTTTTCTACTGCATCACAGAGATAAGAAAACCCACTTGGGAAGTTACAACTTTATTCATCTTTCATGGTTTCTGCACATCCATTCTAGCTAGTTTTAGAAGAGGTTGCTTGTCTCCTTACATCAAATTTCCAAGATTCATTGTGATCCCTATGACTTTCATAGTCATATAAACAATAGGGTTCTGGCTGTTCTTTCCTCCTATCTCTAGATAAGGCATAGATGTCAAGATGATGGCTGAGTATGATGCTTTTTTTTCACTACTTGTTAACAAGAAATTAACTATGACTTTATGAAATATTTGAGATACTAAATTTCATTGACATGCCAATTTTTAGAAATACCTTGTTCCAATAAATACTTGATAATTCGATATTATGATTTTCATATGCAAAGTAAAGAAGATGAGGTGAATACCTAGGATTGGAATGTCTAACTAGGGCCTAAATTCAATAGTCAAAGAGAGAATTTTATTAAATATATAATGTACAATATTACATTGCAACCTTGTTTCTTAGCCATATGACACTGTGGGTTTGATAATGAGATATTGACCCTGTGATAAACAAAACACTGAATTCCATCTCAGGGACCTCTTCTTTTAGGACTATAATAAGCTCTCATATTTATATCTAGGGGTGGATTCTTGATTTTTGAAGCCACGACAGTGTGTAGAGAAGGCATTGGGTAATGGTATTTTAATTATTTACTCTTCATTGCAGACTATTCAAAATTAGAAAGAATGGATATGGTGATTGATGGGAGATCATGTGCATGAATAGATTTCTGAATTCGCTCAGGATATTCTCAAAGGAGCAGGTGGAAGGCTAGAGAAAAGTGGTGGGAATTTTGCACAAGAAGGGAAGGATCATTTTTAGTCAGCTCTGGCATGTCAACCGAGCATCCCATTTTGGTAAAAGCTCCTTTATTTTTTCTTTTGTCTCATTCTAAGTTGTTGTTGGAGTTTTTCAGAGAAATTTGGAGCTTTAATGGCACACGGTCATGTGAATGTTTGTGCATTTTATTAGCTCTATGGAGGATCCCCTATTCTTCTACAGACAAACCCATTGTAGATATTTGGACCATTCCGATGCTAAATGTTAACTGGGTAGATTATTACAAGCCTCGAGCATTTGAGACCTTAGAAATCTCTAGGATCGTCAATCAGTTTCGCCTCACATCCATAAATATCGTGGCAACATGATTACATCATAGAATTTCTCTTATTATGCTTGAGTTCCTAATTAATTTTTGTTTTTCAAAAGTATACCTTTATCCTTCGTTGTGCCTAGAGAAGCGAACTCTATTAGCGGAAAAAATTATGGTTATTGGGGATTTTTTACATTTCTTTGATCCCATTTCAAATTTCTTAATGATGAGTATTTCTATACCAAAATTACTTAGAATTTGTTTTAAGTTGATCCTCTGATCCAAACTTAAACAAGAATGCAACAACTTACAGATGTAATCATAAACATAGAGATACAGTGGAAAAACACTTCATTTCATTAATAGAAAAATATTGAACTATGCTTACAATCAGAATGGGAATAAGATAGCTCGAGTGATTGTAGCTTATCTCTTAGAAGAGATGTGGTGGCTACATGCCTCTGAACTGTGTTACAATTAGGCTCAAAGGCCTATTTATTATTGGAAAACATGAGAAAACCCTAAACAGCCAAAACCCTAATCCCAGGAGATGTAACACCAGGAGTTTGTGAGCCCCGTTGGATTTAGTTGGGCAACCAACTTCCTGGGGTCATAACATCTTCATTTGGCATGTACGATACCTTGTTGGAAAGGTCTCGTTGAGTACTACAGGTTTCGTTGTAGGCCCTTGCCTATGGATATGGGACTGCCACAGACCCCAAAAAAAGTTGTTTAGGGGTCCAAATTGCTCCAAAATTTCAGGACCCGAAAAACTGCTAAAAATAGTAAATATTGAAATGAACAAGGAAACGTATGCTCGAAAAACTACTAAAAATAGTTAATAATGAAATGAAAAAGGAAACATATGAAATTGATTAGGGTTCTAGGTGGAATAGGCAGGTGGCCACCAATATCCACCTGGATCATCCTCATTCTTTGAATGCATATTTTAAATGCTAATACAAATTCCATCACTCCACAACAACTTGCAAGAAAGCTTCAAAGTATTGAATTGTTCAATACAACCCTTACCCTAATATGGTTCTGCTCCACCTAGATCAAAACTAAGCAATGGTCTCAACTTTTATTTTGTATGTTGTTTTGCACGGAGAAATGGGTCAGAACTAAAGTTGCCTATCTCATCATTCTGTTAGAAATTAATGTTCACGGCTTAAAGGATTCTTCTTATATTTCCTTGTTTCTGGCATGTCCAATTTCATAATATTCAATATTTCGAATGAAGTTGACCAGAAAAGGCATCTAGGCTTGGATTCTTATTCCGTATGCAAACAATTTTCTTGTTGAACAAGTTTTCTAAATAAATCCACTATTCTTTTTTTTTGGCCACAAAATATTACCCCCAATTCCTTCTTCTTCTAGGACTAAGCTAAATTCAATGGTAAAAGAGAAAATTTTGTTAAATATATAGTGCACAATATTACTTACAACCTTGCTTCTTAGCCATATGAGACTATGGGTTTCATAAAGAGGTATTGACCCTGCGATAAAAAAAACATTGAGTTCCATCTCAGGGACCTCTGGTCTAATTTCAGCACTGTAATAAGCTCTCATATTTATATCTAGATTTACTAGGACTAACTTCAAAATGGCCTGACTTATAATGTTTAGCCTATTTTTAAAGATAAAAAGAAATCAGTAATATTTCTAATACCATGCTCTTTCCATGGTAGCTATCATTAGATTTAACAAAAATATGTTGCCTCATCCAAACTGGTGAGTGTGATACAAAGATGAAGCTGAGAACATATTCTATGAGAGGCAAAATAAACAAAAAAATCATATCTATGTTTCCATAGGTTTAGTTGACAAATAAAAAATATTTAGGTGTTAGCTCAATTGTTGTTGCCAATGTTGTTCGGCAGTTGATTAGTTATATGCCAGTAGGTGCTTGGTTCAAATCTCCCAAGTTAGGTGCACTAGTCTATACTGACAAGTTTACTAGGGTTTCCATTCACAAATGTGAAGAAGCATCCTTGAGTTTCTCTGTGAGGTTTTCCATGGGAAAAGAAAAAAACTTAGTTACAAAAGGTAAGCTTGAATAACTGGGGAACTCCCTTCTTGAATGGTTCATCGGTGTTGAAAACATTCAGTCACTTTATCCCTACCTTCTAGAAGAGGTTCTCCATTGTTATGGTCCTCTGGGCTGCATCTTCTTCCATGGACATCAGTTTCCAAATGATAGACTCTTTGCAGCAGAACAATCATTAGTTTTCTCTCCTACCAGTGCAATTCCTTTGAGTGATTCATTGTTCTTAAACAAATCTCCTATGGTGCCTGCAAGAAGTTCCATCATTAGGAATTGTAGGTAAATGGTATCTCTAAATATATTTCAGAGTGTCGTTACGTCTTAGGGTTCCTTAGGAAATAACCATGAGGGCCTCTCACTATGGTTTGCACCTTCTGCCTCTATCATGGTTTTTTCATTTTATGCCAATTATCTAATTTATCTCTCACAGGGAAGGGATGGCAATGTTTGAACACTTTCTCATGGCTGCTGAATTTATTGTGCCTTACAACCTCAATTATCAAAATACCTAGCCACTTTCTCAAATTTTGATAAAATTCATGGTTGATTTCCATTTTGGCATTCGGAATTTCTCCTCCGACTTGTTATAGATTTTTATTCTAAGTCATAGTTTGGATCCTTTTCCATTACACAAGGCTTCGAACATTGGGATTTCTGACCCCTTTCCTCTTTTATATTAGAAGTGCTTCTACGTCTTAGAGGCAATCTTGAAATCCAGATTTTCAAACTTTCTCTTGTTTGAACTCTCAGAAAGTTTTTTAGATATTTTATTGAAAGAAAGTATTCAATGTTGGTACCCATGTGCTGCAAGTAGAAAACTACTTTGGGTTCTTTACAGAAATGATATTCAATTTGAGAAACATATTAACAATTTTTTGCAATGCATACTAGTTTTTGATATTTTTCCATGTTTCTAGCAATAAAGACAAAATATGAAGGTGCATTTCATGCTATCCTAGGATTTTGTGCCCTAATGGCCCTTTACACTACCTGGTTGTTGCATTTGATTATTTAAAGAAATTACTTTTTTCTAAAAATTATTCAAGTAGGATTATGAAAGAACATTAGAAGGTGCCTTAAGAATTTACTCAAATTTTCCTTAATTTAGTGCAAAATTATGAAGTGTGCAAATTGAAGCCCCAATATGTAAGGCTATAGTCCCGTGGAAGGAGATTGCATTATTTTTTTTTAACAATACCTGCTAGGACAAAAAGGAGTAGGTGACCCAACGAAAATGTACCTATGTCCACATCTCCTTCCCTGACCTGAAGGGAAACCAACAAATTTTATTTTGTTGACCGTATGTGTAACCACCCCACCCCATATTTGCTCAATTTAACCTACTCAACAGAGTTAACATGAAGATGAGAGTTACTATGCGACACTTGATTGCCAAGATGCACTTATGGAAAATTGGGTCCATATGTCCAAAACTGACAGCAACCACCCAGTGACACATGATCACATTGTTATCATCCCAACTTGACCCAACACTATTTCTTTTCAGTTTTGTCTCCTTAAATTTAACATAACTTTCTATTTTTGGCAGTTTTCTCAGTTTCTAAACATCTGAGGCCGTTTTGAGGACCTAAATGACATTTTTAGGGAAAACAGAGAGATTGAAAAAGTGCTAGACCAATTTACTTTTATTTTTTCATTTTCCTCATGGAGATCTTTGAAACGAGGTATTATGATAGTCAAACAAAGATCGTATGACAAAGTTATGACCCCAAGAAGTTAGAGGTCCAAATAACTCATCTATATAAACATTTTATGTACCTAGTACTTGTAGGTTATAGATACCTATATGTTCATTAATTCGATAAGCTCACCAGAGAACCATAATTGACACAATTACAAAGTTAAACATATAATCTCAACTCAGATTTTGACCTAGACTAACCAGAACATACTAGGCATTTCATCAAACACATTGTGAACATGTAATTTACAGGTCATAAATGCATATATGGACATAGGGGTTTGATACTTATATGAGAATCATCAAGAAGTTCTAATTCCCTCTCACAATGGTTGCATTAACATCTATTAGGTCATGCATTCAATAACCATTCATTTACCAATCAAAACAAGTTATGAATCATAACTAGAATATGTTATGAAACCATGTTTATAACTAGGATATAACCAAAATCATAACAATGATAGAACAACCATCAAATCCACATAATAACAAGTATAAATACTCATGAGATATAAGAGGAAAAGAGCTCTTATTAACATATGTAAATTCAACCAAGTTAGGGACTTCCATGTACCACTTGACCATAGATTGGGCTAAACCAAATCTTTGTTGTAGCTAATTACCCCCGCTCCATATTGCAAGCATGAATGTGGGATCTCATGAAATAAAGTAACCAAAACCAAACCAAGACTTCCATAGGCCAAACTACCTCAACCCTCAACCAGTGATTCCACCTCACGGTCAAACATCAGTAACCATCACCATATCGATCTCTATCCAAGCTGTCCAAGGCTCTAGAGCATTTGTTCCAACCCGACTCCAAGACTAGTAACTCAACCCACAATTGTCATAGGGCTCCAAAGCATTTGTCCATCAAAGGCTTTGGGACTAGTAATTCAACCCACCAAGGGTTCTAGAGCATTTGTCCAACCAAGGCTTCCATGACTAATAACTCAACCCAAGTTGTTTTAGGGATTTAAGAGCATTTGTCCAATCAAGGCTCCAAGAACTAGTAACTCATCCCATATCCATAAGGAACATGAGCACCAATCGAAAAAAACAGTGGGAAAACCCACAACACCATGGTTATTTAGAAAATGACAAAGCTAGGCAAAACCACTGTCAATTTAGAAAATCCTCCATGCTAATGACAAATCATAACCAATTAACCGCATGCATATATCATGCATGCCAAAACTAGCAAGGGAATCATACATGCAACTGAGTACCTGCAACACAAACCTATTGTAGTTGTTGATCCCGCTATTCCCTTGCCCTTTCCTGCTTTTCCTTTGCCTTCTTTCTCCAAATCCAAAGTATGCCACAATGCTCCAAGAAACTCTAAGTGTGAAAGAGTGAGAAAGAGAGAATAGAAGAGAGCTCCCAACTAAAACTAAAAAAAGGTTGTGAATTGATCCTCATAAGCCTTTTTATCATTAAAACCTATATTTTATTCATTTTCCTCTTATTTTGCTTCAATTTTCCTCACATGTAATTATGTGACCTTTCACCTTCCTTTTCTCTTATTTCCCTTTATCTCATAAATAAAATGCCAATTAATACCTCTTTGCCTTTTACATTTCCTTTGCTAATCTTCATAGACATAAATCAATCATAAGTGATACCCATCACTATGTTTTTTCCCAGCATTAATCTTGGAATATGTATCCGATGACCTTGGTCTTATTTTTCCTTTATTAACTTTATTACATATATTTTTAACTGGGGCTATTACAGAACCCCCCCCCTTGGGGGAACACCATCCTCAGTGTTCAATGACACTTATAAACCAGCAAACACATGCTTCCCATGGAGCTTTATAACACGACTTGATGTAGCATTTACATCGTATCCATCTGCTGAAAACACAACCAACATATCATTACACCATACCACTTATTGGAGCTTTATAACACAAATCGATGTGGTATTTACAACATACATATGAATATAGACATAACCAAAACACAACATCAAAACATATATCAAAAGATATCCATTCAACCAACTAATAGAGAATGAGACATATCCTGCATCTGACTAGCCATCTTCCATGTAGCTTCATCAAACCCAAAGTGTTTCCATTGCACTTTAGCTTGGTTGATTGCTCGACTCTGGAGGATGAGAATCTTTCACTGCAAAATGAACTGAGGTCCAGTTGGAATCCTCCTTCTGGTTCCACCTGCAATACAAATCAGTAAATCACAAGATCAACATATTTCACATCTTAAGTGATGACACACGGAAAACATCATGGACTTTCACTGTCAAAGGAAATGCAAGTTGGTAGGCTACTGGTCGAATCCTTTCAATAATCTTGAAAGGTCCACAATACCAAGGTGCCAACTTGGCACATGATCCAATCCTCAAGGAGCTCTTCTTGGGATTTATGCACAAGTACACTTGTTCTCCAACCTGAAATTCCTTAAACACCCTGTACTCATCTGCATAACTCTTTTGTCTATCCTTTGTCACCCTTAGGTTCTTCTTGATAACCTTCATTTCTTTTTCCATCTCTACCAACATGTATGGTCCAATCAACACCCTGTTCACTGGATCGCTCCAACTAGTAGGAGTATTTCAACATCGCCCATAAAGTGACTCAAACAGACTCATCCTCAAATATTCCTAGTACCCATTATTATATGAAAACTCCACCAATGGAAGATACTCTTCCCACTTTCATTGTTGATGCATGACATACATTTTCAACATGTCTGTAGAAAATATGTGATAGGTTAACCCGATAATGCAATATAAATCAAAGCAGAATACTATAACCTACTTCTACTATCAATTTGTGGAAGCTTAAAGATCGAGCTGAACAATATAACCAGAAGAAGAAGAATTAATGGCACAATACACATGAAAATACTTTGGCGAAAGTCTCAGATAAAAACCCCACATCTATTGCATTATCATGCATGGTGGAAATACATAGGAATTATACAAATCCTTAGCTTTCATAGCTAGCCAGCTCTTAGTACAATCCTCACAAATGCTCACAAGCAATCTTGGCTTCTCTCTAGCTTTCCTCTCTACCCTCCAAGCTCCTATTTCCTTGCGTTGTTCCTTGTGGATGATTTTCCTATTACCAAGTGGAAAAACAAGCCTTCAAAGCTACACAATCCTCAAGGATGAATCCCTGACTTCATGCATGAGTTTTCTCCATGAGAAAACACATGCAACTGATAGTACATTGTCCTTGAACATTAATCTCAACTAGGTCTTTCTCAGAATAGGCATGCATGAGTTTCTGATGAGGGAATCTTCAGTTAACTGGAGTAGCACTAGTTGAGCGCATTAATGCATCAACTAACTATTAACTCATTATTAGTTCCTCAAATAGTTTGGAACTAATTTAACTGGACTTAACTCAGTAAACTGAGTTAACTAATTACAACTCAACAACATAACTCAATCTTATCTCCTTAATTTAAGGGATAAACTCTTGCATGACTTCAGAAAGACTTCTAACTTGAATTTCTCCAACTAATTAATTTAAAATAAATAAATTAATTATTTCCAAGTTAGCTATTAAGACTTAAATTCGATTTTAATTCACAATTTAATTCAAGGACAAATTAAATTGGAATATTCTTGTTGCCATATTTCAACACTCCCTCTCAACAAGAAAGGGATTATCTGCCACCCTGATCTTGTCTCTATGGAACTCGAATTTACACTTTGACAATGCCTTTGTCAAAATGTCAGCATCTTGCTCCTCTGTGGAAATATACTACATCAACATGATCCTCCTCACTACACAGTCTCTGAGATAATGATACCAGATGTTAATGTGCTTAGACCTATCTTGAAATACTGTAACTCAGAGAGTTTGATACAACTCCGATTATCACAATAGATCATAGTTGGATCCATCTTCTGATCAAATAAACCAACTAGGATTTTCTACTTCCAAATGGCCTCACATGCTGCCTGGCTTGCAGCCATGTATTCTGCCTCTGCCAAGCTGAGTGCAGCCGACCTTATTTTCCTGTTGTACCAAGAAATTGCCACTAACCCAAGGTTGAAAATCCCTCTTGATGTGCTCTTCCAATCTGATGGACTCCCTGCCCAATCTGCATCAATGAAGCCCTGTAGCTTCACTCCCTCTGTTCATCTGTACCATAATCCATACCAAGATGTGCCTCTGAGTTATCTCAATACATGCTTTTCTGGCTTCCAAAACATCTTGGTAGGCTGAAGCATCGCTTGACTTAGCTGGTTCACTTCATAGCACAAATCTGGTCATGTGTTCATTAAGTACATCAGTGAACCCACAAGCTTCCTGTACACAGTAGCCTCTACCACTTCTATTGAAGTAGCAACCTCCTTCCTCCAGTTACCTACTAGAGGATTCTGCATGGGCTTGCCCTTCTCCATGTGGAATCTCCTACTGCCAAGGAAGTAATTCCAAGGAAGTAATGCATGAGACCCATGTGTTTCATCTCGAATTCTCTTGCAAGGTCATCCTTGCAAGACATGATCAACTGATCATCACCAGTTAATATGAGATCATCAACATAAAGTACGATGATCAACAACTTACCTTTCACCACGATGTGGTACAGGTTTTCATCTGCTTCACTCTTTATGAAGCCCAACCTGGTGAAGTAGTTGTCTATCCTAGTGTACCAAGCACGAGGTGCTTGCGTTAGCCCGTAAAACGCTATCTTGAGTCAGCACACATGTGACTCACGATCGAAGGTCTCAAACCTTCCGGCTGCTCTACATACACCTCTTCCTCAATTTGGTCATTGAGGATTGCAGCCTTCACATCCATCTGATGGATCTTCAACTCATCTGTGCTGATAGTGCCAACATAGATATGATAGATGAGTGCCTTGCGACAGGAGAAAAAGTCTCATCATAGTCAATCCCCTCGACCTGTGTGTTACACAGTATTTTGTCACCGTCCCTGTTATCCCTTCTCCCGCACATTAGAGGACCTATTCCGAGACCTGTGAGAAATGACATAACCTGAAAACACCTGCATTGTATCCCCTTGAGTATGTACTTCATATGCCCTGAAGACACCTTCTGCAAAATACCCATAAATATAGCCTTTTTTCCATTGGCGCTATTCTACAGTGTATCACTCACGCCAATGGGGGAAATCCTCCAAAGAGGGCGCGCCAGCTGGCGCTCTGTCTCAGAGTCGCACTCGCACCAACCCAGTTGGGTAAATTTTTTAACAAACCAACTTGCGAAGGTTCTTCCTAACCTATTCATGAATTGATTCCAGCTTGAATTAGTTCAGTTGGCTTCGAATCTCCATGGAAAGGAAGTAGTTCTCCACCTCTCATGGAAGCTTCCTAATGATAAGGACAATCCCATGAATCTTGTGGATGATCTCCTCTCTCTATATAAGCTTATCCTTTTGCCTTTGACAGGCTAGTTAGTAATTCTACTCTCCAAGCTCCAAATTCTAAGTCCCAAAGTCTGAGAATTGCTAAGCTCATGCTACAAGGGGCCTTGTTCATCCCCATAAGGCTATATCTTTAAGGAGGAGATCCATGTCCGAGTAACCAAGGAGAGAGAGGCTTGCTCCCCATCCCCTACAAGCTTTGCAAGGCATGTGTTGCTGATCACCCAGCCAAAGGAGGATTTGAAGTCAGAACTTGGTTGTATTCTCTTTTGTTTATCAATAATAATAGACGACTATCATTATGGTTCCACTCTTATTGTCTTTATAATGATGTTTGAGTTGTATCCTTTCTGACTAATACATAATTGCATTTCTTGGATTTATGCTTGTATTCGTGTTGTTCTTTGCATGTGCAGGTATTTGTTCACAAAGATCGTGAGGATTGTGACCAGCTGAAGCAAAAGAACGGGAGCGACGATTCTTCTACGAATACTAGCGTTGGATTCGAGGTAGGCCCTCATCATCGGTCTTTACTTTGCAATTAGGAACCTGCGCGTTAGCATTGTTTAATTGTTGCTAGACCCCATTTAGGCTAGTGGGATCGCCTCTGTCCGCAGAGGAGATTTACCTGTACAACAATTTGGCGACTCTGCTGGGGAGTTGGCTTTTGCCTTTTTTGTTTACCTTGTCTTGTTGTTTGATTGGTAAACTTTAGACGGAGCCTAAAGTCTGGCCAGATAGCCTTCGAAACACTATTGCTTTGCATTAGCGAAGTAGATCAACGCTACTTCAGTCCATCTCCAGTTTGCTTTACAAACTGAGCGGCTTGGAACTTGCCTTGTTTCTTGGTTATTTCCTTGGTTTCTCCTGCTTGATTAGCTTTTTGGGTTGAATGCCTGTGTTGCTTCTTGCCTCTTGGTGTACTTAGGTGTCACTTGTTTGGCCTTGGCTCTCTTGTTTTTGGTTTTCCAAAGCAAACTCGGTTGGCGCTAGTTTATAGCATGACAGTCGCGCCAATTGGCGCAAGTTGCACATTTACAACCCGCGCCAATTCCTGAAAGGTGCTTGTTGCAGCTTGACAGTCGCACCAGGCCTGTAAACTTTGATGTTTGCTTGGTGGTGAACTTTTTGAGCTTGGGTTTTGTCCTAAGTACCTTTTTTAGACTACTTGAGTGTGTTGGAGTATGATTTGACTGGATTTGATCGTTACCCTTTGGGTGTTTGCTTTTTTTCTATCGATTTCGCATTTATAGCCCTAGGGCATCGAGTGGCCTTGTGAATGGAGCCTTCCTCAGGTGTTTTGATCTTTTTGTGGTCCAGTGGACTCTTTTGTTTGCTCCCTTACACTTGTTTGGTAGTTGTGGATCATTTTGTTGCGTTATTTGGGTGATTTGCTTCGTCTTCACTTGAATTCCACTTCTTCTCTCTTTGAGCCTAGATCACATGGCTCATTGTTGTCTTTGGGATCTTTTTGGTTCTTTGGATGTTTGATTTGTGATTTGAGGAACTGAATGTGCTTGTATTGGATAGAATTTGCTTGTGTCATTTCTCAAAGTTGTTTAGTGCATTTTGCCATCATCGAAAAGAAAAATCTCTTTTGCTTTGAATTGGTTAATGAAAATTAGAACTTTTCATTTCGATTAGTGATTTAGTAATCTTAAAGAAAATTTTATTAATTAGCATTAGGGAAGCTCTTTGTTGCTTTTTGATCGTTTCGTTTGCATGAAAGCTCTTCAACTCTCTCGTAATTAACATTCATCGAATGGAATGACATGTTTTGGCATATAGATTTCATTTAGGGAATTTTGAGAGATTACATACGGTAGGACCTGAAAACCGAAACTTAACACAAGATCAACTTTAAAATAAATCGAATGAATCTAAAAACGCATTGGAACATAACGCTTACATTCTAAAGGTCTAGGCTAGAGATGTGCTCCGGCGTCGTTAAACCTAGTCACTTTTGTTTCCACTTAAGGTTGGGTGATTCCTCCTTTTGTGACTGAACTGTGGTCTAGTACAGACTTGTGCTCCCACGTACCGTCGAGTATATATGGGGAGACTCCACTAGGTTATCATCCTTGATCCACAGGAAGCTGTATCTGCCACCTTACAGCCCGTAACGCACCGAACACAGCATTCGGGAAGATTGACTGTCGTACGGAAAGTCCTTGGTTTTCATATGATTGCTAAGGTGTATATGCAGTTTTACGGATTGTCTGGTAAACCCCTTGCCTAGTTTCTCCTGAGTAGTCACTTTTTGACCCTTTTTGGACTCCTTAAAAGAAAAGGCTCACTTGAGCATTTGTCACTTCGAGCTCACTAAATATTCAAAGGCGACTAGAGTCATCTTTTTGTCCTTTTCTCGACTCTTAAAAAATGAAAAGGTCAAGTTGTGTCCTAATGTCTTAAAATTTATTGGACCACGATCACATTTACCTTGTTAGATCTTGTTTGCGTTAGTTTTGAGTAGGGTCTTTCCTCATTAGCTTGTCTAGGATTTTTTGAATTCAATCATCCTGGCGGATCCATCGATCCCATCTCCCGTCCCTAGTGACCAAGGGTCTCTTTCTTCTACTGCTCCTGAGACACCGGTTTGTGGTGACACTTTTCCTGTTATTCCAAGTGTCCAACCGTTGAGCTCTCGTGCCCCAGAAGACGAACTTCACGATCTGTTTTGGAACCCTGTTTGGGAACCTTACGAAGAGGATTTTCCCTCTACTCCTACTGGTGTTTCGACCCTGATGTCTTCCTCTGATATGGAGGGCACATCTCCTGTAGCGATTGAAACACCTATTGTGTCAAGTATCGAGACTCCTATCCCGGCCACATCCCCGGTCATATCTACACCCTACACTGTCACCCCTCTCGGTGTTACAGTGCCTTTATGCTATAGAGCTCTGAAGGATGCCATGGGCTCTAGGAACTCCTCTTCAGGTACCATGTGGGGATCATAACATTATTCCCACTATGGGATCTTTTGTTTCACAAGTTCACAATACCATTGTCACGTCAGTTCCGACCAATCCGACCGTTTGTGTCGCATCTTCGACTCTGATTGCTAGTGTCGTTACGACATCTTCGATCATAACTACTGTTGCCGTCCCTTCCCGCGGTCCAGTACACAGTGGTCAATCGGCACATATAGCCAGAGTTGTTAGTGCCCCACCTTCTTCTGGTGCCATTCCAGCAGGGGGGCATATTCTCAATATTTGCATACTGTCCAGAATCCAGGCACGCAAGGCCCTTATTATGATCCTGTAGGGCACCATTTGTATACTTCCTTGCCAGGTGAGCCTGTTGTTTAGGTTTCAGTTCCGTTGAATGTCGCTTAGGGTACCACTGGTTATGGTGGTGGCCAAATCTGTCCGAATCAAGGGCAGCCATACCAAGGACCATCGTATCAAGGTCAACCATCCTACATGCAGCCTAATTATGGGCAGCATTATTATGGCCAAACCTATCCAGGGAAACCTGGAAGCTCGCAAGGACAACCCTCGCAGGGACAACCTTCGACCTATGGTGGTCCGTCTTTTACCTATCTTGGGCAACCCTCGCGAAACCCGAGACAACCTTATGCTCAACAAGCACAACCTGGAGTCTAGCAGGGATACCCTTCGGGTCAACCCTACGGGAATCCAGGACAACCTTACGCGCAATAAGGATAACCTGGAATCCAGCAAGGATACCCCTTTGGGCAGGGTGGTCAGCCTTACATGCAGCAAGGCCAGCCCACTGCTCAGCCTAGTTAGCCATCTGGTCCGCAAGGACAACCCTCGGTTGTACAAGGACAACCTAGCACCCAGCAAGCTCAACCTTCTGGGCAAGTAGGTCCATCCCCAACTCAACAAGGGCAACCTTCCGGCCAGATGGCCCAACTTCAGTCTTCCCAAGGACATCCTTCTGGGTCTGCTCAACCGGGCATGCAGATGGTCCCTGCTTCTCAAGCTCAACCCAGTTTTTAGCCTCAGACTCAAACTGGTCTCCAGCCGCAAGGTGGGTTTCAATCCCAACCTTCTCACCAAACACAGCCTGGTTCCCAGGCTCAGTATGGAGCCCAACAACCGTATGGATACCAGCAACCCCAAGGGCAAGCTCAGTTTGCCCCGTATCAAAATTATCAACACCCGTAGGTCACTCCTTATCAAAATTACCAGCAACCATATGTTGCTCCTGCAGGTCAGTATGGTAACCAATGGGGCACTGGGGGGCAGATCCAGAATCAACTGTCCAGTTATGGATATAACCCTTATGGAAAGAGTCCCTACGGACAGGGTCCTTTTGGACCTGGCCCGTCCAGACAAAGTCAATGGGGGCAACCAACAACTGGGTGGAACTCTGGCCCTACCTCATATCCACAACCGCAGATGTCCTTCAATCCTCAGCTACCATTCTTAGCAACGTTGGAAATGCTAGATGTGTCTAAATTAACCAATGATCCTATCTTGCATAACCCACACTGGCCACCGGTTCCAACCAATATACCCGACGATTGTCCCAAATTTGACAGCAAAGTTGGAGAGGACCCTCAAGCCCATGTAATGACTCACCACCTTTGGTGTTCATCCAATTCATGGCTTGATGATTCAGTCTAGCTTCGCCTGTTCCAAAGGACTCTCACCAGCTCGACTGCTAAATGGTACATTGAATTGACCTATGCGTCTTTTCAAGATTTCAATTCATTGGCAATGGCATTCCTCACTCATATTCAGTTACCCATTCGGTATGAGACGGGAATGCATCTCCTTGCGTCTCTCAAACAGGACACGGCCACACACATATCTGATCATGTACATGAATGGAGAAGGCATTGTCGATTGATCAAGTTCTGGATTCCTAATCAACTCCTCACTGATTGGTTCACGACTTCCTTTGTCCCTAAGATCGCACGGGACATTACTATGGGAGCTTGTGTGACTGAAGAGCAAGCTATCGCGCGTGCTCAGTGCCTTGAATTATTTTATTCTCAGTTAGGTACTTTATATGAGTATTTTCCTGATGCCCCGAGACCTGGTACATCCAAAGCTCCACCAAAGCTATCCGTTGATGGGGTTATTGGCTCTGTAAATCTGTCGTCGAAGAAATCATCCTCGAACCCTGGGAAGCAAAAATCAAATGCTTCAAACGAAAACACTTCTCAGGGTGGTTCTAATTTTGGGACTACTTCCGAGGTCAACGTCATTCAGTCCACAACAGCGAACAAAGCTTTGAAAGGAAAGAAAAAGGGGAAAGCGAAGAACAAATTTGAGCAACCCAAACAGGACTCCTCCAAACCTCCACCCGAGGAAGGAGCCAAGCCTAAACCAAAGTATCCTTGTCTTATTTGTGATGAGGATCACTATACCAAAGACTGCCCAAGGCAGTCCGAGGTTAGTCGTTTATTGAAAGGCGCTCCTGGGATTCCTGTGGTTCTGAAAGAACCTTTCCCCTCTGAACGGACTCAAATGGTGGTCGATCCATCTTCGTCTTCTTCTCCCTTTGGTTCCCAAGTGTTCATGGCTAGAACCATTCCCATTCATGTAACGACTCCAACAAAGGAATATCTGTCATCCGCCGGGAAGGAGCCTGAGGTCCCCTCAAGTGCTCCTCCATCCAGTTCTGGTCCGCTCCACATCAAGAGACCTAGTATTAAGACGCCCATCCGACCCCCTCCCAAAGGAGTACTCCGGAGATCATCTTACAACCCAAATGCTCGTGCTGCCCAGCATTATAGCATAGTTGAGGACTTAGTGCAGGCTCCGTCGGCTATGTCCGCTTTAGAAGTTCTCCAGAGCTGCCCCCCTCAGAGGAAGTCCCTACTATCAGCCATCGGTGGCATTGACCCGACAGATTCATATTTGATCACCTTTAATCTCAAGAGCCATGTCCCAAGGCTGCCTCATCAGATCGCCTTCCTCATACAAGTCATCATCAATTCGAAAATGATCCATCGTATGGTTATTGATGAAGGCGCGTCAACTTGCATCATGTCTGTCTCTTGTTGGAAAGCAATCAGGTCTTCGACTTTGAGCCAGTCTCCCACGATGTTGGAAGCCTTTGATGGGAGAGAATCTCGTCCCTATGGTATCCTTCAACGATTGTCGATTACTTTGGAAGGGAAAACCGTTGAAGTGGAATTTGAGGTCGTTGATGCAAATCTTACTTACAACCTCCTTCTGGGTCAGAGCTGGACATATGCCATGCGTGTCGTGGCTTTGTCCCTCTTCCATGTCATTCGTTTCCCTCACCAGGGGAAAATTGTCACGGTAGACTAGCTCTCCTTCTTCGCTTCTTCTTCTGAAGGCAATGTGACTTTCGTGGAGCATACCTCCATCTTTTTCGAGAGTGTGGGAGCCGGGCTCTTCAAATATCCTACCCTCATGGGTGTCTTTTCACTCCCACCTCTGAACCTTGCTTCGCTCGTCTTGGTTTCTACTCGTTCTGATTCCTCATTGCACACTGCTGCGACCCTCGGTCCCTCTGCACAAGGGGGCATTGATCCTCTAGCTTGTAACCCTCGCTCGGACGGGGGGCATGGGCAGATCATCGGTGTCGTTGATCATCTTATAAAACAGGCGGAGATGACGCCTACATTATCTAGGCCAGTTACGCAACAGTACGATGGGGCAAGTCCTGAAATGGGCTTGACTTAAACCAAGTATCATGCGTGCACTTTACTTTTTGTACATATGTGTGCTTTCAGAAAGTGTGTTGTGTGTGCATGTTTTCATGTTTTTGTCTTGGTGTGTCGGCGTGATTGTCGCTTATTGTGTCTTTTTGCTTTTTGGACAGATGTCTGGGTCGCCTTACGTTGGTTTCGCTGATGGTGCCTCCCGCAGTACACTTAACTTGTCATCTGCGGCATGGGTGATCTACGATCCTCATGGTGAGTTAGTAGACATTCAAGGGGTTTGTCTAGGTTGTACAATGAACAATGTCGTTGAATATAGTGCTGTCATTGAATTATTGGCTGAGGCGATTAACCTCAGCATTCGAACATTGGTTGTGAACTTGGACTCTCAGCTTGTTGTCCACTAACTCAACGGGCGTTATTTCGTCAGAGATCATCGGATCTTAAGGTTGCATTTGCATGTTAAGTTGTTAGAAAGGGATTTTTATTTCATTACTTAGCAACATATTCCAAGACGACTTAATACATTAACCAATGCATTAGCTAATTATGTGTTGGATAGGCATTTGCATAACATGTAATTCAACATAATACAAGAAGCATAAAGTACAATAAACCATAAAACATATGTATATATATATATGTTTGTCCAAAATGTTTGCACCCCATGCATCATCAAAAAATAATACATGTTTTTCTGAATACATCCGGAGACAACGTGTCTCTCAAAAAATATGCATAAAAGCAAAAACGCCTAGATATCTAGTCCCGGTGGTGCTCATGGTAGCACGTCACCGCTCGCACTAAACGTCTCAGGAGTCGGTGGATGCGAGTTGGCATCCCCACTGTATGCCTCTGGTACGCTAGCGGGACATCCGCTAGCCGAGCGTAATCTGGAATCCCTCGAGTGATAGCCTCGAGGTTCTGAATAAGCTCTCCTCTGTCACCGCCCTCCTCCTGAGGATTCGCTCCTGCTACTGCTACCACTAGGTGTCTCCTCGCAATGGGAGACATGCTAGCCAGATGCTCTGGGCCGACATCTGCATATGCATATAAAGGTCAAGTATGTACTAACAAAAAAAATCATAAAAACACAAAATCAAAAAATGAGATCATACCAATCTCCTCGTCCCAGTCCTCTCCCTCCGGCAGAGGGAGGTCAGGGTCTCTGGTGAAGTCTGTCCCCGCATATGGCCAGTCCTCCACCACAATCAGTTGGCGGTGAAGCCACCCGAAAAACTCAGGTCTAAAAGACATCTGCTGACCACCACCACCCCTCAGCATCAGTGCCGCCCATCGAGCCATCCTCGGCTCTCGAGGTGCCGGGTCAGGAACAAAGGCCCCTTGGCCCTGGAAGCTTGGCACGCATTCCAAGAAGAACGTTACCAAGATGGAGCCATATCTGAACTGCTGCAGCTTTCCCTGCTTGGCCTTGGTCAGCTACCTCTTCATATTGGTCGTCACTACTGACACCCAATTGAAGACTGTCGGACTAAGGCACTCTGTCGCCAGGATCAGATGGTTCTTCATAGCTTCGTGGGGCGCCTGTGCCCCCGTAGCTCGTGTGATGGTAAACAATAATGCTCTAAGTGTCAAATTTGAGACGATGGGGATATCCACCTTCAAGCTGACCTGCCCGTATCTTGCACCTGGGCAAACTCGGACCTTCACCTCCTCCATCTTCTCTCCAGATGGCCTGCTACCGGTCAGTCAAGGTACTGCCCCCCATCGTGACAATCCAAGTAGACATCAGATACGTCTAACTCCAACACTTGGTCCCGTATTCGGAACACTTGTTCCTATATGTCCCACAAGTTGACCAAATACTGTAAAATCTCTGGCTGAGCTCGCAAATAGGAAAGCAGGAAAAATTTCTTGAGCCTGCATGCTCTAAGTGCCTCCATGCAGTCCTCATCTGCTAAGGCCAATGGGTCCACTTGGTCATGTTCTCGTTCTTTCCACACGATCACCATTTTCGCGTATTTCCCTGCAAACACAAGCCCAAAACAATAAATCAGATCCTTGTATAACTTGAAATTGCAGGAAAATTTGTTTAAATTTGTTGGAAATTGGCCAAAAAACCCGCGCGGCCGTTGGCGCGACTGTTTCTAAAATAGTCACGCCCATGGGCGCGTGCCCTTTGGGAAAGTTGCCCCATTGGCGCGGGTCCGTGCCCGAAACTCGCGCCAATGGGCACAACCCTTAAATTCGAAATCCTCCCTATAGGGGATGAAAAATCAATTTTAAACAAATTTCAAATGGATAGAGATGGAGCAAAAGACGAGACCTCTTACCTGACACTGACGGTGCTTCGAATGGTCCACTAGATTTGTCGCAATCGCCAACTGAAGGTCACACTCCAAAAGCCCTAATGTCGCTCTCCAAAGGTAAAAAGTGAAAAGTAATTTTTTGATTTACCATTTTCACCATTTTATAACTTTTTGACCCCTAAATAGGTTTGAAAAGTCATTTTATGGATATTTTTATGAATATTTGTGTCGAAAATGGATTTTGCGCCAGTTTCTTGTGCAGCGACAGGTGTTTGTGCAACTTTGGCGGTGAAACGAGTTGTATTTTATACTTTTTTGGACTCGGTAAATACACGAAAAAGTCACTTTGGAGTCGTCTTTTGCTCTTTTCTGACTCTCTAAACGTGAAAAGAATGCCGAGTTGGTCCTCTCGACTCGTTAAATGGAAATGAGAGGTGGTTGTCTTTAAACCCTTTTCCGACCGTTTAAAAACAAAAAGATTATCGGACCCTTGTCGCTTCCGGTTCGTTAACGGTCACGAAGCGACGTGGTTTTGATCGCTTTTTTACTTTTTCAGATCGGAATCACTACTTATGAAAAGTACTCCTCGGTCATAATGATCGGGCGGTTCTTTCGAGCATTGTTTTATACTTTTT